>CAUYUJ010015922.1:204268-216280 GCA_963575745.1 Prorocentrum cordatum | reverse complement strand
GTCAGACAAGACGGCCCAAGAAGCGCCCAAGACGGCCCAAGAAACTACCAAGAGGCCTCCAAGAGGGCTCCGAGATGCTGAAGATGGCCACCAGACGTCCAAGGAGGCCCCCAAGAGGCCCCAAGAAGCCTCCAACATGCGTCCCAAGAGGGCCCCTAGACGCAAAAATTGGCCCATTCCCTTCGTAAAACGTACATTTTCAACAAAGTTCTCTTTTGGGCTTTCCGACTTTACAGGACGGCCCAAGAGGCGCCCAAGACCGCCCCAAGACGGCCCAAGAAGCTTCCAAGAGGGCCCCAGGACAGCTCAAGAGGGCCCCAAGACGGCCCAAGAGGCGCCCAAGATGGCCCAAGAGGGCCCCAAGACGGGCCCAAGAGGGGGCCCAGAGGGGGACCACGAACCGCAAGCTCGAGCCTCCCGCCCCAAGAGGCCGCCAGGAGGCCCCCAGGAGGCCCCTCAAGAGGCCCCAGGAGACCCCAGACGTCCAAGGACGCCCCCAAGAGGCTCCAAGAAGCCTCCAACATGCGTCCCAAGAGGGCCCCTAGACGCAAGAATTGGCCCATTCCCTTTGTAAAACGTACATTTTTAACAAAGTCGCCTTTGGGGCTTTCCGACGTTACAGGACGGCCCAAGAGGCGCCCAAGACCGCCCCAAGACGGCCCAAGAAGCTTCCAAGAGGGCCCCAGGACTGCCCAAGAGGGCCCCAAGACGGCCCAAGAGGCGCCCAAGATGGCCCAAGAGGGCCCCAAGACGGGCCCAAGAGGGGGCCCAGAGGTGGACCACGAACCGCAAGCTCGAGCCTTCCGCCCCAAGAGGTCGCCAGGAGGCCCCCAGGAGGCCCCTCAAGAGGCCCCAGGAGACCCCAGACGTCCAAGGACGCCCCCAAGACGCCCCAAGAAGCCTCCAACATGCGTCCCAAGAGGGCCCCTAGACGCAAACATTTGCCCATTCCCTTCGTAAAACGTACATTTTCAACAAAGTTGCCTTTTGGGCTTTCCGACGTTACAGGACGGCCCAAGAGGCGCCCAAGACCGCCCCAAGACGGCCCAAGAAGCTTCCAAGAGGGCCCCAGGACAGCCCAAGAGGGCCCCAAGACGGCCCAAGAGGCGCCCAAGATGGCCCAAGAGGGCCCCAAGACAGGCCCAAGAGGGGGCCCGAGGG
Source organism: Prorocentrum cordatum (assembly GCA_963575745.1). Lineage (NCBI taxonomy): Eukaryota > Dinophyceae > Prorocentrales > Prorocentraceae > Prorocentrum > Prorocentrum cordatum. Next base: position 215,119 of record CAUYUJ010015922.1, on the reverse strand, counting down.
AACCCCACGTGGGCCCAAGGAGGCCCAAGAGGGACCCAAGAGAGCCCCAAGAGAGCCCCAACATCGGTCACGCGGAAGAGCTCTCGCGTGACCGATGTTGGGCCCCTCTGTGGGCTCCTCTTGGAGCTCCGAGAGGAGCCAAAGATGGCCCCACAAGGGCCCCGACGAGACCCCAAGAGGACCCAAGCAGGCCCAAGAGGGACCCAAGAGAGCCCCAGCATAGGTCACGCGGAAGAGCCCTCGCGTGACCGATGTTGAGCCCCTCTTTGGGCTCCTCTTGGAGCTCCAAGAGGGGCCCAAGATGGCCCCACGAGGGCCCCGAGGGAGCCCCACGTGGGCCCAAGGAGGCCCAAGGAACCCCAAGATGGCCCCAACATCGGTCACGCGGAAGAGCTCTCGCGTGACCGATGTTGGGCCCCCTCTTTGGGCTCCTCTTGGTGCTCCGAGAGGAGCCCAAGATGGCCCCACGAGGGCCCCGTCGAGACCCCCAGAGGGCCCAAGGAGGCCCAATAGGGCCCCAAGAGGGCCCCAACATCGGTCACGCGAAAGAGCTCTCGCGTGACCGATGTTGGGCCCCTCTGTGGGCTCCTCTTGGAGCTCCGAGAGGAGCCCAAGGTGGCCCCACGAGGGCCCCGACGAGCCCCAAGAGAGCCCAAGAGGGCCCCAAGAGCGCCCCAACATCTCCTCTCCTTCCTCCTCCTCCCTCCTCTGCATCTTCCTCCTCCTCCTCCTTCTCATCCTCCTCCTCCTCCTCCTCCTCCTTCTCCTCTCCAGGGGAATGAAAACCAGAGGATAGCTCACGGAGAGCCCAAGCACCCTCTTGTTGCATCCATCTTGGCTTCCAGATGGAGCCCAAGAAGGCCCCAAGGAGGCCCCTCAAGAGGCCCCAGGAGACCCCAGACGTCCAAGGACGCCCCCAAGACGCTTCGCGTCACCAATTTCTTCTCGCAACGATTCCTGGGTCTGTGACTCGACAGAACCTAAGCGCGCGCGAAGCGCGCGCGTGGTTCTAGTTTGTTATATTTGTGTACATCCGTGCTTGCTTATTTGACTTGTTTGTTGGTTAACCGTGTCAAGCTGCTCCGTGCATGCATCATGGCGTTGTTTGTTCGTTCGTTCTGCATGCAAAACTTTGTTTCGGAAGCCGGGCAAGGGCTGCTAAATCCGTGGTTGCTAAAATCGATTTCTGGGAAGTTGTCCTCGTCCTTCCGGGAAGAAGCCCGTTGATTGTTTCGTGTGCCGCGCCTCATTCCGGGGAAGTTGTTTGTTCTTTCCGGGAGGGCCGTTTTAGCAGCCTTCGTGCAGCTTTCGATTGTCCCTAACACATCCCCAACAAGGTTATATGCGGGAGTCTTGCGAGCCGTATGGGGTCTTGGGCCCGTCTTGGGGCAGTCAAGGGCCGTCTTGAATTCGTGGCGCGGCCATTTTGGAGGCAAGCGTCGGGCCATGTTAGAACCATCTTGGAGCTGTAGCGGGCTGTCTTGGACCTTCGTTGGAGCCCCTTACGGGCCCACGAAGCGCTGTCCTGGGTGGGTGGGGACGCATGCGACCTGCGCCACTGCCGCCTTCGGTGCAGGTCCCTCTGGGGCCACGGAGCGTTGTCCCGCGTGGCGTTGACGCATGCGAACGGCGCCACTGAAACCTTCGGTGGAGCTCCCTATGGGGCCACGAAGCGCTGTCTCGGGTGGCGTCCGCGCATGCGGCTCTACCACTGGAGCCTTCGGTGGAGCTCCCTGTGGTCCCACGAAACGCTGCCGTGGGTGGCGTTGACGCATGCGGACCCTGCCATTGGAGCGAGCTCCCTATGGGGCCACGAAGCGCTGTCCTGGGTGGCGTTGACGCATGCGGACCCTGCCACCTGGAGCCTTCGGTGGAGCTCCCTATGGGGCCACGGAGCGCTGTTTCGGGTGGTGTCCGCTCATGCGGCTCTGCCACTGGGGCCTTCGGTGGAGCTCCCTATGGGGCCACGAAGCGCTGTCTCGGGTGGCGTTGACTCATGCGGCCTGTGCCACTGGAGCTTTCAGTGGAGCTCCCTATGGGGCCACGAAGCGCTGCCCTGGGCGGTGTTGACGCGTGCGGCTTGTGCCACTGGACCCTTCGGAGGAGCTCCTTATGGGGCCACGAAGCGCTGTCCTGGGCGGCGTTGACGCATGCGGACTCTGCCACTGGAGTCTTCGGTGGAGCTTCCTGTGGGGCCAAGAATCGCTGCCGTGGGTGGCGTTGACGCATGCGGACCCTGCCACTTGGACCCTTCGGTGAAGCTCCCCATGAGGCCACGAAGCGCTGTCCTGGCTAGCGCTGACGCGTGCGAACCCTACCACTGGAGCCTTCGATTGAGCTCCCTTTGGGCCCACGAAGCGCTGTGTTGGGTGGCGTTGACGTACGCGGCCTGTGCCATTGTAACTTTAGGTGGAGCTCTCTTTGGGGCCACGAAGCGCTGCCTTGGGTGGATGAAACGCAGGGAGGAAGGAGGAGGGGAAGGAGAGGGGGAAGAGAAGGGAGGACGGGAGAGGGGGAGGAGGATGAGGAGTGACGCGGGGCGTTGTCTCTTCAAAGCGAGGACCCAACACCACAGGATGGTTGGAAAAAAAGAGAGAGCGAGGGAGGAGAGGAGAGGATAGGAGAGGAGGGGAGGGGAGGGGAGGGGAGAAAAGAGGACAGGAATGGAGAGGAGAGGAGAGGAGAGGAGAGGAGAGGAGAGGAGAGGAGAGGGGCGGAGCGGAGAGGAGAGGAGAGAAGAGGGGATGAGTCCTCATGGAAGAGAGAAGGAGGAGCAGGAGGAGGAGGAGGGGGAGGAGGAGGACGAGGAGGACGAGCAGGAGGAGGACGAGTTGGAGCAGGACGGCGAGGAGGAGGAAAACCGAAGGAGGAGGAGGAGGAGGAAGAACATGAAGAAAAGAAGGAGGAGCAGGAGCAGGAGAAGCAGGAGGACCGAAGACAAGACGGTGAAGGAGATGACGAGGACGACGGGGAGGACGGGGCGGAGGACGAGGCAGATAGGGAGGACGAAGCCGAGGACGCAGCCTTCCGTTTCCGGCGCGCACTCTCCCAGGCGACCCCGTTTTCGGCAGCGACGCCGCGCAGCCTCGGCGGGCCGGCGCCGGCGTCGCCCCTGCAGGAGGCCCAGGCACCGCCCTTCGCCGCGCGCCGCCGAAGGCAGGAGAGCCGTCGTCGATGAGGAGATTCGGAGAAAGACAAAGACGAGGACGAGGACGAGGACGAAGATTCGATGAGGAGACTCGTCGATGAGGGCAGGACGGTGACAAAGAGAAAGAAGGAGGATGAAGACGAGCACGAGCACGAGCACGAGCACGAGCACGAGCACGAGAACGAGGACGAGGACGAGGACGAGGAGGACGAGGACGAGGACGAGGACGAGCACTAGCACGAGGACGAGGACGAGGACGAGGACGAGGACGAGGACGACGACGAGGACGACGACGAGGAGGAGGAGGGAGGAGGAGGAGGAGGAGGAGGAGGAGGACGAGGATGAGGAGGAGGAGGAGGAGGACGAGGAGGAGGAGGAGGAGGAGGAGGAGGAGAAAGGGGGGGGAGGGACGGAGCGAGGGAGGGAAGGAGGGATGGAGCGAGGAAGGGAGGGAGGGAAGGAGGCAAGGAGGGGATACGGATGATGGGGGAGGAACCTCGGGCCCAAACCTAGCGGGCGCGAGCCTGGAAAATTACGGCCACGGCGCCCTCCCGAGAACCGAAAACGGAGAATTCACGAATCGACGTGTCACTGTTGGGGGTCCTGTCCACCCCCGACTGTAGAAGTTGGGCGGCAAGCCAGGAGGGGCGCTGCGGGATCCCGAGTCGGATGGGCGGCGTTGCCCCCCTCTCCTGTTGGTGGCCGCACGGTTCCCCCCGTGGCCTCCCGTTGTTTCCCGTGGTCTCCCATAGCCTTCTTGCCAGTTCCAAGTGCCGTCCATACCACCATGTTTCGATAACTATACAGTGCCGTTCTTAATATATGCTCCGCGCGCGGACCATGTATTAAACATGCAGGGATGTAGCATTAAAAACAACCATGAGCTCATGCGTGAAGTTATCCACAAGTTAATCATGAATTGAACATCCTATGGGTTTAAGAATCCTATGGATTGAAAACTGCCCTGCAGGAGGGGCGCTGCGGGATCCCGAGTCGGATGGGCGGCGTTGCCTCCTTCTCCCTTCTGGTGGCCTCACGGTGCCCCCCCGTGGCCTCCCGGTGCTTCCCGTGGCCGTCCTAACCCCCCTGTTTCGATTGCTGTACGGTAGGTTCGTGTCGTGTCGACCGGCGGCGACCCCGCCAGCGGCGTTCAACTTTGAACGCCAGCGGCGGCCCAGAATCGATCGATGTTGAACGATTGGACGTTGCGGAAACGGCCGATCGTTCAAGGTTGAACGATCCCTGCGGTGTCAAAAACCAACGCTGGGGTCGGCACGACACGAACCTGCCGTACCATACCTATACGACAGCCCTTTCGGGCGAGAAGGAGGTCGTGTGGGGGGGGGGGGCAGAAGGGGGGGGGGAACCAACATCCGACTGCATCGATCTCACGATCGATCTCATTCAACGGGACACCACGGGGCACCTGTCGATGTCACTCACTATCGACATCATTATCGATCTCACACCGCGGGACACCTCTCGATCTCAGTATCGGTCTCACGATCGATCTCACCATCAATCTCACTCAACGGGACACCGCAGGACACCTCGGGACACCACATCGATCTCACTATCGATCTCACTCAACGGGACATCACGGGACACCACGGGACACCTGTCGATGGCACTATTCATCTCATTATCGATGCCACTTTTTGGGACACCACGGGACACCTCGGGGCACCACATCGATCTCAGTATCGATCTCACTATCAATCTCACTCAACGGGACACCACGGGACACTTGTCGATCTCATTATCGATCTCACTTTTCGGGACACCACGGGACACCTCGGGGCACCACATCGATCTCCTTATCGATCTTAGTATCGATCTCATCATCGATCTCAGTATCGTTCTCACTATCGATCTCACTCAATGGGACACCGCGGGACACCGCGAGCCACTGCCGGACGGACGGACGGACGGGGGAGAATAATTTGTCTTGACTTCGCCCTAGCAACGGCGGACACCACGGGACACCACGGGACACCGCGGGACACCGCGAGCCACCACTGGACGGACGGACAGGGGAGAATCTTTTGTCTTGACTTCGCCTTAGCAACGGCGAACACCACGGGACACCGCGGGACACCGCGAGCCACCGCCGGACGGACGGACGGAGGATAATAATTTGTCTCGACTTCGCCCTAGCAACGGCGGACACCACGGGACACCGCGGGACACCGCGAGCCACCGCCGGACGGACGAAGGGGCAGAGGAGAATCATTTGTTTGGATTTCGCCCTGGCAACGGCGGGTTCATTCCTCTCGCGCGCCCACGCAGCTTCGCCTCGCACGCACGCACGACACGAACGAAACGAAACGATTTCCCGGTTGGGGGTCTCCGTTCCATTGCGATCTCACCCCATCCCGATCCACCCGTTGCGGTCCCAATAATGACCCCCACCGCAAACCCCATCGCGATTGAGTAGTGTTTGTTGCAACAAAAATGTCATGGGGGTCCAGATTTTTGACCACCTCCCGGGGGAGTTTGTTGCTCATCCCAGACAATGTGTTATGCTCGTGTGTTCTTGGGCCGGCCCCTGGAAGCCGAAATGCAGCGACTTGGCCTCGCCGGCCCCGCTCCCTGCTGCTCTGCCATTCCGTCCAGTCTTGACCAACGACGAGCAAGGCGTCGCCGCCGCCGCCGACGACAACGACGACAGGGGCAGTGGCGGGTGCGGCGGCGGCGGCGACGACCCGCGAGCCCGCCGCCGCTGGCCCAGCCCCGCCCTCGCGCCGCGCCGCGCCGGCCCTACCAGCCGCGCGGCGCGCAGGTGCTGCTCAACCCGCCAAGCTCCCGACCCGCGACGGGGTCGACGAGGCGCGGCGTCGTCGTCGCCGCGGCAGCCGTTGTCGTCGTGTTCGTCCGCTTGGCCGTCGTCGTCGGAGGATCCTCCCGCCCGCTCTTCACCCTCATCCTCCATCACCACCTCCTCCCATCCTCCACCTTCTCCTCGTCCTGCTCGCCCTAGTCCTCTCCTACTCTTCCTCCTCCTCCTCCTCCTCGTCGTCATCAGCATCAGCATCAGCATCAGCATCAGCATCAGCATCAGCATCATCATCATCATCATCATCATCATCATCATCATCATCATCATCATCATCATCATCATCATCATCATTCGGTGGGCGACTGCGTTTCAGCGGCGACCCTTCTTCGGGAGAGCGGGATCATCATCATCGTCATCATCATCATCGTCATCATCATCATCCTCATCCTCATCATCATCATCATCACCACCACCATCATCATTATCATCATCATCATCATCATCATCATCATCATCATCATCATCATCATCATCATCTTCATCATCTCCATCATCCATTTCTTCCTTCTTCTCCTCATCCTCCTCCTCTTCCTCCCTCCTCCTCCTCCTCGTCCTTCTCTTTCTCAGCATCCTCCTCCTCCTGCTCCTCCTCCTCGTCTCCCCTCCTCCTCTCCTCTGCCTCCTCCTCCTCTCCTCTCCTCCTCCTCCTCCTCCTCCTCCTCCTCCTCCTCCTCCTCCTCCTCCTCCTCCCCTCTTTCTCCTCTTCCTCCGCATCCTCCTCTGCCTTCTCCTCCTCCTCCTCTTCTGCCTCCAGCCCCTCTGCTGCTGCTGCTGCTGCTGCTGCTGCTGCTGCTGGTGCTGCTGCTGATGTTGCTGCTTGTGCTCCTCCTTCCCAGCTCCTCATCCTCAGCTCCGTCAGCCTCCCCCAGAATCCTCCTCATCATCCCGCCCAATGCCGCTGACGCTCCATCTCCCCTCATCTTTCTCGTGGCCGTCGTCATCGGAGGATCCCAGCAACTCCTGAGCCCTGGGCGCTACTGGCACTGGTATCTCCCACGGATGCTACCACCCCTCCTCCCCTTCCTCTTCCGCCTCCGCCTCCTCCACCTCCTCCTCTGCTCCTCCTCCCCCTCTCTCCTCCCTCCTCCTCCTCCTCCTTCCTCCGCCTCCTCCTCTCTCCTCCTCTCTCTCCTCCCTCCTCCTCCTCCTCCTCCTCCTCCTCCCCTACTCCTCCTTCCCTCCCTCCTCCTCCTCCCCCCCCCCCCTCCTCACCCTCCCCCCCTCTCCTCCTTCCTCCTTCTCCTCCTCCTCCCCTCCTTTTTTTTTCCTCCTCCTCCTCCTCCTCCTTCTCCATCTCCATCTCCTCTTCCTGCTTGAGGAGGGGAGGGGAGGAAGGATGAGGAGGAGGGTTACGGCGGAAGCCGAGGGGAACTGAGGCTCGAGGTGGGGAGGGAGGAGGGAGGAGGGAAGAGGGAGGGAGGAGGGAGGAGGGAGGAGGGAGGTGGGAGGAGGGAAGAGGAGGGAAGAGGAGGGAGGAGGAGGAAGAGGAGGGAGGAGGAGGAGGAGGAGGAGGGGGAGGAGGAGGTGGAGGAAGAGGAGGAGGGGGAGGAGGAGGAGGAGAAGGAGGGGAGATGGACGACGGAGGAGGACGAGGCATTGAATGAGGAAGAGGAGAGCATGTCCCGCCCCATCGCACGATTCCGATGGATCCCCGATGCCGCGCCCGGCACGTCCCGGCCTGGGCTGGAGAGAGCTGCCCGTCCTCCAGGGTGGCCCTGGTAGAGCGCGAGCAGAATCGCACCCCCCGCGGGGCGCGCAGCGCGACGTCGGGTGGCCTGCCGCCCCCGCCCCGCCACGAGCGAGCGAGGGCCGAGCAGCCCTCGGGCATGGACCCAACGGCCGCAGCGCGGCCGCCCCACCCCCCGACGGAGCCCAGTCGGAGGAGGGAGGGAGGGATCAGAGCGTGAATGACCTACCCCGCTTTCGCTTCCAGGCAAGACCAAGTCTTACCACTCGCCTCCTCGTCAAGCGGCCTGATCAGGACAGGCCGTAGTTTGGCATCGCTTGGTATCTCTTGGAAGCGAGGGTGGTCAAAAGCGAGGTAGGTTTGTTTGCCCCCTAAGGGAGAGAGTCGGGCGGGCGGGGTGAAGACAGGGCCCTGCAGGGGCTCTTCGGGGCCCCTCTTGGAGCCAGCAGGGGCCTGCATGGCACACAGGGCCCCAGAGGGCCCCTTTTAGGGAGCTTCTCTTCCCCCCCCCCTTGGGCCACCCCCCCACGACCACCCGCTCGAGAGAGGGAGGGAGGGAGGCAGGGAGCGTCCAGATCGGAGGGCGCCAGTTGTGCACCTGCACCAGCTCTGGCCAGGCCCCCCGATGTCCTCGGCCCGGCGTCGGTGCACAGGCCTTCTCTAGAAGAAGAAGAAGAAGAAGAAGAAGAAGAAGAAGAAGAAGAAGAAGAAGAAGGAGAAGAGGAAGGAGAAGGAGAAGGAGAAGAAAAAGAAGGAAACAAACAAAAAACGCCACAAACATAAACGTTTGGCGCTCCGCGCGGATCTCTTGGATCCGCGCTGGGCCCCCCTCGCGGCGCCTCCGGCGCCGCCCCTGGCGCGCCGCGCAGAACCAGGCTCAGCGTGGGTGTGCAGTTGGCCACCGCCTGCCCGGACCCCCGACGTCGCCTTTGCCTCGCGGCGTGGACACCTCGGGAGATCTGGCCCCCGCCGAGGGGCCAGCAGTCTCGGGGAGGAGAGGGCGGGGGAGGAGGGAGGAGGGACGGGGAGGTGGAGGAGGCGGAGGATGACGGTGCAGGAGGAGGGGGAGGGGGAGCAGGAGGGAGAGGGGGAGGAGAGGGACGAGGAGGAGGAGGAGGAGGAGGAGGAGGAGGAGGACGAGGAGGAGGAGGACGAGGAGGAGGAGGAGGAGGAGGAGGGGCGTTTGCTTCGCATGTGTTCTCTCCTGCCAGTGGCTTGTCTGTATTCACTATTGCTACTTGAGCACTCTCTTCGTCTGGGGTTGGTTCTTGGCAAGCCTGCGTTCGCCTCGACGCGGGGGCCTGGATGCCAGGAGTCGGAGGGCACCAATTATACTCTGGCACTGATCCTGGCCAGACCGATCCAGGGCCCAGGGATTGGTGCACATACCGTCCTGCCCATGTCAAGAGGGCGTCTACAACGATATAGGCCCATAAGGAAACCAGCCAGGATTGGTGCGGGTGTCCCGCTGGCGCTGTTAGCAGACCTACACGCTCTGAGGTGGCCGCTCTTCCCTGCCTCATTTCCACGGCCGCCCTGCATCTCCGTTAGCAGACCTACACGCTCTGAGGTGGCCGCTCTTCCCTGCCTCATTTCCGCGGCCGCCCTGCATCTCCGTTTCCTCTTCCGTGCGGTGTTCAATACGCTGCTCGTCCCTGACCAAAAACTGCAGCCGGCATCCTCCCAAGGGGTGTTGTCGGTCTGGACCTCTTCTCCGGGGCCGGCTCGCCATTACGTCGCACCGCCAGCGGCACGAGAGGTGTCTGAACTATTACGGGGCGCCTTCACACCCCGTGGCAAGCATCTGGACTTGGCATCGCTCGGACGTGTGCATCTTTCCTTCGGCGAGGACCATCAAGGAGCATATCCGTGATCATTTGGCGAAGACAACACGCACGAAACCGAAGAAAAACACAGGGAATGGACGTCCGAGCGATGGCGAGTGGACGCCTGCTGTTGAAAGTTGTGGCCGGAAAAGTGTGGCTGCATCGTGGCTACGCCATGAGCTGCCGGCTCGCCATCTCGAGTTCCCCAGCCTCGAACGTATCCCTATCCCTAAGATTGACACGCCAAAGGGCGACGACAATCTTAGGGATGCGCCCTGGAAAACTAAGGGAACCCCTAAGACTGGCATCGTGTTGAGGCGATGCCCAGCTTAGGGATAGGGATATGTTCCAGGCTGGTCACGAGTCGCTCTTGGGCCTGCCTGGAGTTCCGGCGAGGGCCCCCCCGGACGCTGGAGTCCGTGACCCAGGTCCGCCTCGAGCTCCTCGAGGTGCTGGACAGGGCTGGACCTGAACGGTGTTTCTCTAGGCCTCCTAGATGGGGTCGGATTTGATGGGGTCGGTGGATTGCGCCGCATCGCCGATGCATCGACGATGCGGCTCCACGTGGAGCCCGATTTTGTCCACGCCGACGTCGCTGGTGCATCGCCCATGTCGACGATGCATCGCCCGTGCATCGCCGATGTAACGCCAATGCGGTGCGATTCTGCGACCCCATCCATCTACTCGGACCCCATCTAGGAGGCCTCTAGTTTCTGGTGATTCTCACCAGCCTCGAACCTATCCCTATCCCTAAGATTGACACGCCAAAAGGAGACGGCAATCTTAGGGATACACCCTCCGAAATTGAGGAAATCCCTAAGATCGCCACCGTGATGAAGCGATGCCAAACATAGGGATAGGGATATGTTCCAGGCTGGTAAGATTATGTGGGCCGTTTTCGTCTCGGCTTCGTGTTGCGGTAACGGTGGATTCGAGGCAAAAGCGAAGGAGCACGAAAACAAGACTCGGGGGTGGACAGACCTCCTACCCTGACACGTAGATTAAGGAATTGGCCGTTTTCGGTTCGCGAGGGGGCGTCGCGGCCGTCATTTTTGCGGGTCCAGGTCCGTCGGTTTCGGTCCCAGGCCGTTTTCACTGAGGGGAGGTTTACTAAAGGGAGGGTTGTCCACCGCCGAGAAACGAAAACGAAAAACACCGTTCAGGTTCAGCCCTGGCGCTGGAGGTCTGGGCCCCGAGCGGGGGCTCCTCGACCGCGCGCCCGCGCGCTCGGGGGGGGGGCCCCCTCTTCCGCAGCCCGGGCCTCGCGCAGGCGGCAGCCGCTCGGCGCCGCGGGCTCGCTGGCGCTGCACAAGCAGAAGCTGGCCGAGTCCCTGAGGCGCCTCGGAGCAGG
>CAUYUJ010015922.1:169268-196768 GCA_963575745.1 Prorocentrum cordatum | reverse complement strand
TGCACATGTCTATATCCCTTTCCGGGTTCGTGGGTCCCCAAAAATTTTGTTTTTTTTTTTTTCAAGTTTTTTTTTTTTTTGTACGATTTCCTCAAAATTTGCAGATGTCTCGAGCGAAAGCACGATCCCCCACCGTAGCACGACCATACCCCAGCCGACACACCCCCAGCAACGACCAGGACCCCAGCACGACCCCACCCCAGCACGAACCCAACCCAGCACGGACCATACCCAGCACGACCAACCCCAGCACGACCCGACCCCAGCACGGACCTACCCCAGCAAAACCAACACCCCAGAACAGACCACACCCCAGCACGACCCCACCCCAGCACGACCCCACCACAGCACGACCACACCCCAGCACGACCACACCCCAGCACGACCACGACCCCAGCACGACCCTACCCCAGCAAGACCACACCCCAGCACGACCACACCCCAGCACGACCTCACCACAGCACGACCACACCCCAGCACGACCACGCCCCAGCACGACCACGCCCCAGCACGACCACGCCCCAGCACGACCACGCTCCAGCACGACCACGCCACAGCACGACCACACCCCAGCACGACCACACCCTAGCAAGACCACACCCCAGCACGACCACACCCCAGCACGACCTCACCACAGCACGACCACACTCCAGCACGACCACGTTCCAGCACGACCACGCCCCAGCACGACCACGCCCCAGCACAACCACCCCCCAGCACGACCACCCCCCCAGCACGACCACACCCCAGCACGACCACCCCCCAGCACGACCACACCCCAGCACGACCACTCCCCAGCACGACCACACCGCCTTGGTTGAGTGGTTGCCTGTCGTCGTGGAATGTTTCGTGGGGTGTCTCGTGGAATGTTTCGCGGGGTGTCTCCTGGAATGTTTCGTGAGGTGTCTCGCGGAATGTTTCGTGAGGTGTCTCGTGGGATGTTTCGTGAGGTGTCTCGTGGGATGTTTCGTGAGGTGTTGCCCCGTTGGGTATCGTGAAAACGTGCCCATGCTCCACATGTCTATATCCCTTTCCGGGTTCGTGGGTCCATCATGTTGTGTGTTGTAGGTGTTGTGTGTGTGTGTGTTATGTTTGTCTAGCGTGTGATGTGTTGGGCGTGATTTTTTTCTCTGCGTGCATGTAGTTCTGAAGCCCCAGGAGGCCCCAGGAGGCCCCAGGCGGCCTCAGGAGGCCCCAGGAGACCCCAGGAGGCTTCAGGAGGCCCCAAGAGGCTCCAGGAGGCCGCAGGAGGCCCCAGGAGGCCCCAGGAGGTTTCAGGACACCCCCAGGAGGCTCCGAGGCGGGGTCTGGGGTGCCAGAAGGTTCAGAAGGCCCAGGAGGCCCTAGGAGGTTCCAGGAGGCCCCCAGGAGGCTCCGAGGCGGGGTCTGGGGCTCGATTTTGGAAGGATTTTTCAAGCGAAATCGCCATTCACTGAGAATCGGGGTCACAATTATTGAAATTACCATGTGTTTTTCCCGGAAAGGGCATGGGCCCAGGGTTCTCTTTTAGTGGGTAAACCTGTCCCCCGGTGCCAACTTGAAGGAGGCCGGCGAATTTTTTCCCTGATAAATATCGAGGTCGAAGGAGGCCGGCGAATTAAAATTTGAGGATGTCTCGAGCGAAACGCTTGTTTTTGAAATCCCGATCGATAAATCACAGGGTGCGGGACACCTCAGCACGACCACACCCCCAGCATGACCACGCCCCAGCACGACCACGCCCAGCACGACCAGCACGACCACACCCAGCACGACACACCCGACCACACCCCAGCACGACCACACCCCAGCACGACCACACCCCCAGCACGACACACCCACACCCACGCACCCACCCAGCACGACCACACCCCAGCACGACCCACACCCCAGCACGACCACACCCCAGCACGACCACGCCCCAGCACGACCACACCCCAGCACGACCACACCCCAGCACGACCACACCCCAGCACGACCCCACCCCAGCACGACCCCACCCTAGCACGACCACACCCCAGCACGACCACACCCCAGCACGACCACACCCCAGCACGACCCCACCCCAGCACGACCCCACCCAGCACGACCACACCCCAGCACGACCACACCCCAGCACGACCACACCCCAGCACGACCCCACCCCAGCAAGACCACACCCCAGCACGACCACACCCCAGCACGACCTCACCACAGCACGACCACACCCCAGCACGACCACGCCCAGCACGACCACGCCCCAGCACGACCACACCCCAGCACGAACACCCCAGCACGACCACCCCCAGCACGACCACCCCCAGCACGACACCCCCCAGCACGACCGACCCCCCAGCACGACCACCCCCCAGCACGACCACACCCCAGCACGACCACTCCCCAGCACGACCACACCGCCTTGGTTGAGTGGTTGCCTGTCGTCGTGGAATGTTTCGTGGGGTGTCTCGTGGAATGTTTCGCGGGGTGTCTCGTGGAATGTTTCGTGAGGTGTCTCGCGGAATGTTTCGTGAGGTGTCTCGTGGGATGTTTCGTGAGGTGTCTCGTGGGATGTTTCGTGAGGTGTTCCCCCGTTGGGTATCGTGAAAACGTGCCCATGCTCCACATGTCTATATCCCTTTTCCGGGTTCGTGGGTCCATCATGTTGAAGGTTTGATGTTAAAATGTTGAATCTCCCATGTGTTTTTGGACCCTGACGTCGCGATCTGCGTGAGGGGTGCCACCGATTTTCAGAATTTCGAGGATGTCCCGAGCGAAACGCCCAGAAAAATCGCGGACGCGTGCGCATTAATCGCCTCTGAGCTCTACTCCCTCGGAGAGGTGCGTATGAGAATTCCCAGTATTGTGGTCCCAGTCCGCAAATGAACCCGCGGAAAGAAGAGCTCCCATTTTCAAAAAGAGGCTTGTATTAGAGATCATTCGCAGATCAGGCGCAAGCCGCCTCCTTTCGAACCGATTGTACGGGTGCTCCCAGTGAGGAAGGAGACATGCTCATCCTGTCGTCATTCTGCCTCCCCCATGCGCCTCCTCCCCCCCCCTCTCCATGTTCCCTCATCCTTTTCCTCCCCCCCCTCTTCTTCCCCGTTTCCATTCCCTCATCCCTCTCCTGCTTTCCGTACCCCCCATTGTTTCTCCCTTCCTTCCCCCTCCGCCTTCTCCCGTCCTCGACTCTCCTCCCTCTCCTCTTCCGGCCCTGCTTGTCCCTCCCCCCACACATTGCCTCATCCTGCCTGTCGCCCAATTCCCCCACCCGCGCTCCTCCTTCTCTCCCCCCCTTCCCCTCCCCCAAGCTCCCCCCTCTTCCCCCCTGGAGGATGGGAGGGAGTCAAGCGCGGAACTGGGGGAAACATCGCGCGCGGACTTTAGTTCCTTGAGCGGCACAAGGAGCTGGACCGATCGCGTCGGGAGCGACGACGACGTCGATGGAGACTACGGCGATGCCGTCGTCGCCACCGTCGTCCGCGTCGTCCTCCGTCGCCCAGCGTGGACGAGGGAGCGGAGCGAGAGGGGGAGCGGCCCTGCCCCTGCCAGTGCAGACGCTGAAGCAAGGACCATCTCGGGCTCACGAGGGGGCCCTGGTCTCCGGGCCGCTCCTGGGGACTCTGGACCATCTTGGGCTCACGAGGGGGCCCCAGGGAAAGGGACTCACCATCTTGGGCTCACCATCTTGGGCTCACGATCCTGGGGACTCCGGACCATCCTGGGCTCACCATCTCGGGCTCACGAGGGGGCCCTGGTCTCCGCGCCGCTCCTCGTGTGCTTCCCGCGGGGGCCCCAGGGAAAGGGACTTCTGCGGCGGGCGATGCCGACGTCTCAAGTCCGCTCGGCTTCGCCCGCAAGGTCGTCGCACGACGCTCCCGCTCGCACTACGGAGTCTCAAACGCAACGCGGCGGCCTCAGGAGGAAAAGCAGGAAAGAGTGGGAGGAGGAGGAGGAGGAGGAGGAGGAGGAGGAGGAGGAGGAGGAGGAGGTGGAGGAGGGAAGAGGAGAGGAGGAGGAGGAGGAGGAGGAGGAGGAGGAGGAGGAGAAGGAAGAGGAAGAGGAGGAAGAAAAGGAAGAGGAACGAGGAGTCCCTTTCCCTGGCGCCCCTTTTGGGCAGCGCCTCTAGCTCCCTGGACCTTGGCCGGGGAAGCTCTCCGTGGCCGAGGCCTGCCGTGGCCTGCAGCGGGCTTTGCCTCGCAGCCCCCATCGCCACCCCGCCCCCGGCCCCCGCCGCCGCCATCCCGAGGCGCTGACGCCGCCGGGGCCCGCCGCGGGCGGTGGCGCCGCCACCGGCAGCTCGGCACGATTCGGGAGCCTCGAGACGGGGGTCGATGCAAGCGGGGGTCCGCCAGGGCACCGGATCCTGCAGGATCCTGCGAAGACCCCTCTGGCTTACCCGGGTTAGGGAGCCGCTCGTGGCCGCGAGGCGGCCGCGCCTATTGGCCGACCCGGGTTTGCGAAGCCCTGCGTTGCAGTTTGTGTTTTCCTGCATTGCAGTTTTTGGTTTCTTGCTGACCCGGGTCTGGATTGACCCGGGTCAGAAGATCCCCGAACGATGGGCACGGGCGCGGAAGGAAGGGGGGCTCCGAGGAGAGAAAAAGGTACGTGCCCATGCCGCTACCCTCGCCGCGCTGTTTCCCCCTTTTGTCGGCCTCCTGGGGGGCCCTCGTCTTGCCGCCGCGGGATTCGCCTCGGAGTTCTGAGCAGAACGCACCCCAGGAGAGCTCCGGGGTTGAGCTCCGGGGTTGTAGCGGTATCGGTATCTTTCTGGCTTCCCCAGGGACGAAGACCGACAGCAGTTCCTGCCCAAGTATTGAGCAGGACGGGTTGCCGTTCACTTGAGGCAGAGGGGCCGCCAGTCCAACAGCAGCCGCTGCCGGTTTTGGACAACGTTTGTAGCTGGGCATCGTGCCCATTCATTCCGTGCGTACCCATTTTGGACGTCCAAAATGACCTGCAGGCGTCAAGGATCGGAGTACGCCACGAGGAGAAGGAGGTCTCGTGGGGTGGGGGTCCCGGTTGTTTCTCCATCTTCGAGCTCCCAGGGCCCTTCCTGGGGCCCCAGGGCTGTGCAGAACATGGCTGGGGGTGGAAAAATTGATCCCAAGGAAACCCCTGGGGGGTCCAGTACCCCACAAATCTCCCTCATGATGAGAGCGGGATGACGAGGGGCGGAGGAGAGCAGGGTGAGGAGGGGGAGGGGATGTGGAGAGGGAGGATTAGCGAGGATTAGCGCAACGAGATTCGCAGGGATCACAACAGGGGTGAATGCTACCTGATCGTGGGCCTCGTCCCTCACCCCAGGCCTCTCCTGGGCGGTATTGGTGGGGCAAAAGTTAAACGGCCTGTTCGTGGTGGGGTGCCTGCCTTGCCACAAACGGTTTAAACGTTCAGAGAGACTCCGAGAATTCCCCCCAGGGCAGCTGGTCATACCGAAACCGTAGCTGTGAAAATTCGGCTCCCAACAAATACCGACACCGTTTCTGAACACGTGACCTTCGCACACGAGCTGATCCCAGAATTGTAACTGAAGACGTCCGCTCATGCAATTCTGCTTTCTCGCATTGCCACAGCCTGCTGCCACTGCGTGCCCTTCTCGCATTGCCAGCGCCTGCTACCACTGCCTGCCTTCGCACACGAGCTGAATCCCGAACTGTAACTAAGACGTCCGCTCCTGCACTTCCGCCTTCTCACAGTGACAAACTTGCTGCCGCTGCGCGTCCATCTCGCATTGCCAGCTCCTGCTGCCATTGCGTGCCTCCGCACATCAGCTGATCCCCGCATTGCAGCTGGTAATGTTCCCTCCTGCAAGCTTCTTGCAGTACCAGCGCCTGCTGCCACTGATCACCTTGTCGCTATCGGGCTCCGTCTTCGCCTTCAGCTTTCCGCGCGGAGTTAGCTAATGGCATCCAGCTCGACCTTCGCCTTTTCTCGATGCGTCGGGCACCAGCTTCACCTCCCGCTCTTTGGCATGAGGAGATTGCCGTGGCTCCAAGTTTACCTTGCTTTGATGCCAGCGCTGTAGTTGATGGCATCTGGCTCGTCATTCATCGGCCTCCCGCTTCACCGCTGATTGTGTACCTCGCGTCGGATGCAGCTGACGGCATTGGGCTCGTTCGTCACTTTCACAGCGCCAGCGCCCGTTGCCATTGCCTGCCTTCTTTCTCATTTCTTCTCGCCCACCCGCATTTTTCTCCCAGGATCAGCGTCTGCTGCCGTTGCGTGCCTCCTTGCTCGCACGGGCTGCTTCCAGCGAGGTTGCTGATCGTGGCCCGCCCGCACTTTTCTCGCAGCGCCAGCGTCTGCTGCCGCTGCGCGCCCCCCTTCTCGTACGGGCTGCTCCCAGCGCTGCCGCCGATCGTAGCCCGCCTGCACTCTTGTCGCTCTCGCAGCGCCAGCACCAACTGCCGCTGCTTGCCTTCTCGCACGGTCCCTACCCTGGCATCGCTCGGACGTGTGCGTTTTTTCCTCGGCGAGGACCATCGAGGAGCATCCTTGATCATTTGGCGAAAAAGCCAAGCACGAAACCGAAAAAAACACAGGGAATGGACGTCCGAGCGATGGCGAGTTGTCGCTCTCGCAGCGCCAGCACCAACTACCGCTGCTTGCTTTCTCGCACGGCCTGGTCCCTGCACTGCAGCTGGTCCTGGCCCTGTTTTGCTGCCTGCATTTCCGCCGCGGCGCCCGGGAGGCCGGCGCCGCAGCTCGCCAGACTGACGAGGTGGGGGGGGGTCGGGGAACATCGAGAAAACACATATGGAACCCGTACCCCCCCCAACCCGAAATTCGGGTCTTCGGGTTGGGTTGGGGTGGCCTGGTAGGTAGTCAGGAGAGGACGACGAGGGAAAGGAGGGGAGGGCGGAGGGAGCCCAGTCGCCCATCCTCCTGGCGGGTGCGCCCGCGCCTGTTCGCAGCAGTGCAGCTGATGAAGTGGGGCGCCACGCCTCTCGATGTCGGCTCGCGCGACCAGGGCCATTTCGAAGTTTGCCCGCGAAACACCTGTGCGCGCCCCGTGCAGGCGGGGGGCCGTTCGGGCGCGAAATGGATTGTGGAGAGGGAGGGGAGTAGGAGGAGCTGGAGGAGGAGGGGGAGGGGGAGGAGCAGGAACTGGAGCTGGAGGAGGAGGAGGAGGAGGAGGAGGAGGAAGGATTTGGAGAACGAGTAGGAGGAGGACGAGGAGGAGGAGGAGGAGGAGGAGGACGACGACGACGAAGTCGCTCATGTGGCGGCTCGCACGCGGGGTGGCGCGAGGGGTGCGGCCGTCTGGTGAGGGCAGGGGGAATTGGTACCAGGGACAGGGGCCTCCCCGGGGGGCATCCGAGAAGCTCCTGGCCTTCTCAGAAGCCCCCGGCCTTCTAAGAAGGTGAGGGGGGCTTACTACTAAGGCATGGGCACATGGGCATTCTCTGGAGGCTTCTTCGAAGCCAGCGGCCTCCTGAGAAGGGCAGGGGGGGCTTGCTGACAAGGGCATTGGCATTCCCTGGGGGCTTCTGAGGAGCACCTGGCCTTCTCAGAAGCCCGCGGCCTCCGGCACGTCGCCAACTCATGCCAGCGAGGTTCGGGGGTCAGGGATCTAGCTCTTTTCACCCGGCGCGTTCCTCTACTCGCAAAGTGCGTACTCGCAAGCGTCCGAAAAAACACACGTTTGCCTCGATGCAATTTTTCGTAAATCCTCCGCGGCTAATCCAGGCAATTTTCGGGCCGGACGAAAGGGGGGGATCGGGAAAGGGGGGGGTACGAAATCTGCTGCATGCAGCTGGTTTCGGCCCTACGTGAGCTGATTCTCACCCCCATCCTTTGCTATCCCCCCCTTTCGCCCGGCCCGACATTTGCGAGTAGTGATTATGCGAGTAGCGGAACGCGCTCGTCTATTTTTGCGCGTCTCCGGCCTCTGGGCTGCACCCAGTGGGGCGCCGCTGTCGCCGCAGCGGGACCCAGACCTCCCCTGGAAGCTCTGGCCAGGACACATTCCCCGGGGCCGACTTTGTTCGGAGGAGCATGGAGTCGTGATAGTGATACGCTTAAGTCGGGCCTGTCCCTCTACAGGAAGAATATTCAGAAATTAACAAAAAATAGTCCGAGGACGATTTTTTGACTATCTTTTTGACCAGTTGGGGGTATTGTTTGAGTATGTTTTATTTGTCGTCCAAAATCCCCCTGTAGGGGGACATGCCCGAATTCATGATACGCTTCTGCATGTCGAGGTTTTCCTGTTGTCTGGCGTGGGCTCCAGAGACGACAGGGCCGCCGAGTTCTCTTTTGCTCCTGTACTGCACCACGAGCCGATCGCATCATGACGTGAGTCTCTATGCGAGGCCTGGCGCGTTGACCTGTGCGCGTCGCGGAAGAAGCGCCGAGAGCGTGCAGTTTTTTACGGCTTCGTCGGTGGGGCTCTTGAGGGTCTCGGGGGGCACCGGCGGGTTGTCAGTGCGACTCCAGCGGGTTGTCAGTGGGGTTCCCAGGGCGCCGCTCGCGGGGCATCTCTGCGGGTTGTCATTGGTCAGGAGGGAAAGAAACACACAGACATAATTAATCGTCGACTCCCAGGAAGATATACAAAAATATGGGAAGTGAGGGGGAAGACGGAAACCAAAAAAATATGGGAAAATATGGGGAATCATTTTATTTGTGTGTATTTATTTGTGTGTCCTGGGGCCCCTTCAATTGGGGCACGTTGCGAGTTGTCAGTGGAGTTCTTGGGGCATTTCTTGCTGGGCCCTTGCGGGTTGCCGCTGGCGCTCCCAGGTAAGTCAGTGGCCCCCGGCAGGGCTTCTAGTAAAATGTGCTCCTTGGGCCCTGCTCGCACCCCACCACCTGTTCAGGCCCAGGATTGGTGTACACGCTGTTCTGTTCGACGATGCCAAGGAATGACATGGCCAGGATCGGTGCAGGAGGAGTGATGACGTCCCCGATGGACGAGGTGGCCTCCTTTGCGTTGCTTTTCTCGTAGAGCGTAGGTGAGCATCATGGAGTTTCCCGTGTCGTAGCGCATTTCGGGGCACATAGGTGTTATAGCATAGGCGGCGCAGCGCGTGCAAAGCACGGCTTGCGACAGGCTTTACGCATCGAAGGACCCCATGGCCAGGTTCTGGAGTACGGCTACAGCACGCGGCATAGAGCGCGCGAAAGCGACCGCAGAGTTGCCCCACCTTTGTGGGCATGAGGAGCCGAGGAGGCACAGACGAAGAGGTGGTGTTGAGAGCACGGGCATGGAGGAGAAGAGTGAGGAGCACAGGAGCATCTCGCGGGGCTCCTCGGATGCTGACGCTTCTCGGCCGCCCACGCCTGGCCCCCTCGTGGCTCGGTGAGATCTCGCCCCGCCGGCTCTCCAGAACGGGGCCGCGGAGGGCCTCCCACCGTCGGAGGGCGCCAGCTGCTGCACACCCGCACCGACCTCCTGGCCGGGCCGATCTTGGGCCGAGCATCGGTGCGCGCGCCTCTTTGGGAAGGGCAGGCGGGCGCGTGCAGCGCTCCCCCGGGTGTGGGGAGGAGGGGAGGGCAGGGGGGGGGGGGGGAAGGGAAGGAGGGGGAGAACAGGAGGGAGGGGGAGTAGGGAGGGGGAGAGGGACAGGGAGGAGGGGCAGGGAGGGAGGGGAGCAGGGGCGGGCCCGGCCAGGCCGGTTATGGGTGCGCCGCGGGCGCCCGCCGGCAGTGGCCCATGCTGCCAGCCTGCACCAGTCCAGTCCCGGCCGGCTCGGGAGGCTCAGCTCGAGGCTCGGCTTCCGAGGCCTCGCTTCGACCCCGCGGCGCTGTGCGATGCCAAACCTGGGTCGGCAGGCGTCGGGCGAGGGAAAAGAGTGCCCCGCGAGCCGCCTGGGCGGAGCGGTGCGAGCTCACGCTGCTCCGAGGGGTCGACGCTACGCTCGCTCGCGCGCGCGCGCAGGACCTCCTCTAAGCCGTCCTCCGTCCTCCGCCCTTCTCCACGGCGCACGTTGTGTTGTTCTTTCACCTCCTCCGTATCCTCCCTGCCCCTCCTCATCATCGCTGCCCCCCTCCCCCTTCCTACCCATACGGGAACCACAACTGCGATCACTAGCAATGAGGAAGAGGAAGAGGAGGAGGAGGAGGAGGAGGAGGAGGAGGACACTGCGTAATCATCGTGTGATCCCGCATGTGTACTTCCTTTTTCTCAGCGCATGCGCTCAGACGCAGCAGCCATCCAGCCAATGTCGGCTCAGCGCAAGAGGAGGAGAGGAAGGGGAGGAGGTGGCCAAGGAGGACGCGGAGAGCGACGACGAGGCAGGGTCGCGAAGGAGGCCCTCCCCCCCCCCTGCGCCAAGCTCCCCGGAACCTTCGAGCACCCTGCCAGCAAGACCCACGGGGAGGGGCCCGGGATCCTGCGGTCACACGCCCTCCTCACGCCACCCTCCGTCCTCCATCCTTGCTGCCCTCAGCATCTCGGAAGCTGGGCGAGGGCTGCTACAACCGTGGCTGCTAAAACGGCCCTCCCGGAAGGAAAACACAACTTCCTGGAATGAGGCGCGGCACGCGAACCATTTTTGATCTGCGGGGCGAGAGCGAACCTCTTCCGCTAAAAGCTAGGCGGGCTACGCACAGCTTTAATTTGGGAGACAGGGGACAGGAAGGCAGGGCCTCACGGCACGCGAAACAGTCAACGGGCTTCTTCCCGGAAGGACGAAGACAATTTCCCGGAGGTCGATTTTAGCAGCCACGGATTTAGCAGCCCTTGCCCGGCTTCCGAGCATCGGCTCACCCCTCTTGGCGGTGCTCAATGGGGGGCAGGGGGAGGGGGGAAGGCGTCTTAGAAGGCGCCGGCCTTACATGTATAGAGAAGGCCCGCGCCTCCTAAGAAGCAGGGGTGCTTCCAAGAAGCCTTCCCCCCTCCCCGTACCCCTCGCTTCGCGTGGCCGACCCTCATTTCCACTGAAGTCAGTCGCCCACCCTCCCCCGCCGACCTCCTGGAGCGCGCTCCTGCGCAGGATATCTGGGAGGCAAGTCCCGTCGCGGCGACGAGCCCTCCCCCCCAGTCCAACACGATCCAGGACATAGTTTTCCCCCTCCCTCGTCGTCTTCCCCTCCCCTTCCTCCCCCCTGGAAGCCCATCATCCCCCCCCCCTCCACCCATCTCTGGCGCAAAAGCAGCTCGTCATCCCCGCCGCCGGCAGCCGCTGCTGCTGATATTCGATATCCTCCCGCCTGACGGCTGGGCTGCCGAAAGCCAATGGGGGGGCCAACGCATTGCGATCACACCCCCGAACATTTCCAGCAACATCGTACCACTCGCCCATCCTCTCCTCCTCCCCTCCTGCCCTCAAGATCGATCCACCACTCCCCGCCCTCAGAAATAACACCTCTCCTGGAACCCGACGACGGCGACGGCACCGACGACGACGTCGGTGAGGCACCGGCGACGACGGGACGACGACGAGGGCGGCGGGCGTGCCAGCCACCGCCCCTCCGAGCGGCACTCAGGCCCCTCCTCCGTCCTCGGAGCTTCGCGCCCACCGCTCCTCCTCCCCTTTTGCTCCTCCGTTCGCTCTCGCCCCGCGTTTCCCCCGCAGGTCTCGGCCCGCGTGCGTGGAGGGGGAGATGCCCTTGGCCTGGCTCGGCCCCGCGTCACCAAGGGCCTCGCACAGTGGACCGGCCTGGATGACGTTGGCAAGGAGCTCGCTTGTTGTATCTGCGGACGGACTTTTGTGAAGAAAGCGACCTTCGGGTTTTGTGCAAATATCGGCGCGAAGCGATAATGATGATGATGACGGTTATGGGGATAATGGTTGGCATGCTACCTTTTACTACGAGGTGATGCTGGGCTGCATGATCAGTGCTGTTCCTTGCGGTCGTGCGCCAGTGTGAGATACTCCAGCACAGACACGGAGGATGAGGAGCTCGGGAGCGAGACCCCCCTCCTCCTCCTCCTCCTCCTCCTCCTCCTCCTCCTCCTCCTCCTCCTCCTCCTCCTCCTCCTCCTCCTCCTCCTCCTCCTCCCCTTCATTCTTCAGGCTGCCGCGCGTCTTCGACTCGTTGCCTCGCTCTTCCCGTTCTCGATGTGCTCCCCGCGCTCCTCCGCAGCTGCCCCATAAGCGAGCGCGCCTCCTCTCCCTGATCTCCTCGGGTTCGGGCCGGGCGAAAGGGGGGGATTGGGAAAGCGAGGTTCGGGGGTCAGGGATCTAGCTCTTTTCACCGGGCGCGTTCCTCTACTCGCAAAGTGCGTACTCGCAAACGTCCGAAAAAAAAAACACACGTTTGCCTGGATGCCATTTTTCGTAAATCCTCCGCGGCTAATCCAGGCCATTTTCGGGCCGGACGAAAGGGGGGGATCGGGAAAGGGGGGGTGCGAAATTTGCTGCGTGCAGCTGGCTTCGGCCTCACCGAGGGGCCCACTCCTCGATACATAGCCGCCTCCGGCGCCGGGAGGCGCCGGGAAAAACAGCTACCTGAGCTGATTTTCACCCCCCCCGTTGCTATCCCCCCCCTTTCGCCCGACCCGATCGGTGGCCCGCCGCGCACCCACCCCCGCCGCGCACATTGTGGGTGTCGAAGACGAGGCATCGAACGTTGATGAGCTGCGGCGCGCTCGTTCGATCGCCGATCCTTGTAAATAGCGCTCTCGCCGCAGCGTTGGCCACATTTCAGGGTTGGTGCGGTATTCCGTTCGCTCAGAATGGCGCCCCAGCCGCTCGAGATCCGGTTGCTCCTGAGTCGTTGATGTCCTCCGTTTTCCTCTGGTACCCTGGTTTGCCTCCCCTGTTCCTTATGATCTCCATGCTCATCATACTCCTGCTCCTCATATTGTTGCATGTCCTTCTGCTCCTCCCTTTCCTCCCCTCCTCCAGCGCGCAAGGCACCTCGTACCGATTGTGCAGCAAAATATGGGTCAGAGCCTGCAAGCGCCATTCGTGGATCAATTGCCCGTCGGACACCCAAGCCTGCGGGTGGACAGACCCATCAATGCAAAAGGAGTTGATGAGTGGGAATGGTAGGACGTAGTTTGTCCATCACTCCTCTCTTTTCTTCCTTCTGCTTCTCATCCCTGATACCCTCCCACTTCCACCCTTCCTCTTTTCATTCCTCCTCCCTCATATCATACATCCTTTTTATCCTCGTCATCCCGCCTCTCATCCCCGTCGCCTTCTAGTCCTCCTCTTTACCCCTCGCATTAACGTCCTTGCTCCTCATCTTTCCTCGCTTTCTGCGGAAGGCGCCTATACACCACCACCGCGCTTGGCCAGGGTCACCCTGGGACCTTGGCAAGACGAATGCATCCTCCAGGGCCCAGGATGCCCCTGGCCAGGCATGCTGACGGTGGTGCGCAGATGCGTTGTCCGGATCCTCCGTCTTGTTCCTTCCCCCCTTGCCTATCCGACGCCGACGCCCAGGGCAACTCGACGGGACCGCCGACGACGACGACGAGCCCGCCGCCGACGGCAACGACGCCAGCCGCCGAGACGTCGGCGGCGACGCCGGCGGCGACGGCGGCGAGGGCGAGGCCGAAGCCGACGGCGTCGCCCGCGCGCTCTCGGCGGCGGCGGCCGAGGCGCGCCGCGCGTGGCGGGGGGGCCGCGCGCGCGCGGCCGCGCATGTAGCACACTGTAGCGACCGCGGGCCGCGGCGCGCCGCCCGGCGGGCCGCCCTGTGGCGGCCCCCCCTCCCCGGGTCTTGGCACCGCTCGGGCGTGTGCATTTTTCCTTCGGCGAGGATCATCGAGGAGCGTCCTTGCTCGTTTGGCGAGAAAGCCACGCACGAAACCAACAAAAAAAAACACAGGAAATGGACGTCCGAGCGGTGGCCAGTGGTTCGGGGGCGGCAAAGAGGGGGGTGATGACGGGGGGGGGGGGGATATCATGGCGTGGGCCATGATGTTTCCCCAGATTTCATGGCGCTTCTCCTTGTTGCATTCCGTCCCTGGCCCCCCCCCGCTGGGCCGCGCACATGACATGCCGCCGGGCCTGATTTGCACCTCCCCCTCTTGGACACCCCCCCTCTTGGCCGCTCCCGACTGGTTGAGTCGGGCAGCTCTCTCCGCAGGAGGGGCATTCAAGAAGAGTCGAAAGATAGTCTGGCGACGGTGTGGCGCGCTCTCTGGCTTATTTTCGATCTGGGTTCGGTCAGTGGTGCATTTTACTGCCACGAGCTGCCTGGTAGGAGGACGAGCCCGACCTGATCCTCTTGGCAGAGAGGCCCCAGGCCCCCTCCGCGTCGTGGGGCAAAGTGTGCGACGGGTGGTTTGTGTCAAGAGTCCCCAGGCAGATGCTGCACTAAGGAGTTCTTGCTTCTCCTGGCATCGCTCGGGCGTGTGCATTTTTTCTCGGCGAGGGCCATCGAGGAGCATCCTTGATCAGTCGGCGAAAAAAACGCACGAAACCGAAAAAAGCACAGGGAATGGACGTCCGAGCGGTGGCCAGATTCTGTTCTGAGGAGTTGGGCCCGCGTGCTGGTCTGGCGGCTATGTTGTCGCCGTCGCCGCCCCGTCGCCGCCGTTCGATTGCACCACATAGATTGCGTTGCTTTGCATTGCTCTGCATTGCTCTGCACTGCCTCGCCGCCGTGCCTCGAGGCACGAAGAGAAGTGTTCCTCGGGCTTCTAGAGCCGTCTGTATTCTGCATTCAGAATTTCCCAAAACAGTGCTTGCACTGAGGGGTTCTTATTTCACGTCTGAGGAAGTGGGCTGGTGTGTCGGTCTGGCGACTATGTAGCCGCCGTCGCCGCCTCTCCACCGCGCGTCGTCTGGGCCTGTGTGACGGTGTGGCGGCTCTGTAGCCGCTCGGTCGCCACTTGGTCGCCGCCCGTTGTCTGGGCCCGTGTGCTGCTCTGGCGGCTTCGTTGTCGCCCGTCGCAGCCCCGTTGCCGCCTCGTCGCCGCCCCCCCCCCCGGCATTATCCCCCCCCTTTCGGGTATGTAAGTCATGTATAATTCTGACCACATGTCCATCCTAAATATACATTTACACTATCCCAGGGGGCCCGGGATCGGTCCCCCTGAGGCTCCCTTGTAAAAAACGATACGCGGGGACATCTTTTGTTCTAGCATAGCATGTTTCACTAATTCCTTGCAACAAATGAGACGAAGTGCACACGCGCGCGTCGTCGCGCGCGCATGCCGAAATCCTCCAAAAACCTTCGGTGTCGGAAGGATTTCGCAATCGAGTTTCCAAAAAACATACAAAAACACATTGTTTCGCAACACTGATTTGCTAAAAAAGCTTACGCGCGAGCTCGTGCGAAATCCTAAGAAAACCATAGGTTTCTCAAGATTTACACAAAATGCTACCAAACGGGCTTCGCGCGCGCGCGCATGTCGAAATCTGTCGAACGCCCTTGCGCGTGTGCCGTCGAGAGAATCCTCTGCAAAAAATAGGACGAAGTGCAGACGCGCGCGTCGTCGCGCGCGTATGCCGGAATCCTTCAAAACCCATGGGCTTCGGAAGGATTTGAACATCGCGTGTCCAAAAAACGTCCAAAAAACATACAAAAACACAAGGTTTCGCAACACGGATTTTCGATTAAAGCGTGCGCGCGCGTTCTTGCGTCGTCGTCGTCGTCGCCGTTCTCCTTCCTCCCGCGTCGTCGTCGTCGCCTACGTCGTCCTCTGTCTTTCCTCGTGTTCGTCGTCGTCGTCCTCTTTGGCGTCGTGGTCGTTTCCGTCGTCGTTGTCGCCGTGGTCGTCCTTCCTCCTCCTCCCTCGTCGTCGTCGTCGTCCGTCGTCGGCGTCTCGTCGTCGTCCCTCCTATTTCGTCGCCGTCGTCGTCGTCGTTGTTGTCGTCGTCGTCTTCCCTCCTCCCTCGTCGTTGTCGTCGTCGGCGTCGCCGTCCTTCCTCCTTCGTCGTTCGCGCCGTCGCCGTCCTCCCTCCTCCCTCGTCGTTGTCGTCGTTGTCGTCGTTGTCGCCGTCGTTGTCCTCCCTCCTCCTTCCCGTCGTCGTCGTCTTCGTCGTCGTCGCGTCGTCGTCGTCGTCGTCGTCGTCGTTCGTCGTCGTCGACGTCGGCGTCGTCGTCGCCGCGTCGTCGTCGTCGTCGCGTCGTCGTCGTCGTCGTCGTCGTGTCGTCGTTGTCGTCGTCGAAGTCGTTGGAGACGTCGTCGGTGTCGTCGTAGTCGGTGTTGGCGGCGCCGTCGTCGTCGTTGTCGCTGTCGTCGTCGGCGTCGGTGTCGTGGCCAAGTGTCATGTGGTACCTACCGTCACGGTCTTGTCTTAAGAGTTCTTGCGACCAAGTTGCGGGTGTGAGGGTGGGATGTTTGCACGAGCAGTGGAGAGGACAGCTTCAAGACGGTCAAAGTGAATTGCACCACATAGATTGCACCACCTATGTTTCACCACCGCCGCCGACACTGGTTTAACACATCATGTTGCGAAACAATTAATGTGTTCACGCAAGCTTTCGGGGCATCGATTTTGAATCCCCTGCGCCACCGACGATTGCTTAAGGATGTCTGCATGCGCGCGCGACGACGCGCGCGCATTTTGTCCCTTTCATGGTATTTTTGTCTGTTGTTTTGCAATTGCAATTGCAGGCGACTGCGCGCGCATAGTAGCCTTTGCAAGGGATGACGGGTCCTACTGGTACTGGCCTGGCCGCCATGGTATGAGATCAGATCCAGAGCGAGCGATAGGGTTGAATCGTGCTTAAATTGCACATGTCCAAGGGGAAAGGATCATTCCTGCCTCGTGCGGAGCGGTGCAGCGCAATTTTTGTTAGGACGGAGATTGTTGTTGTGCGATCTACGTTGTGCAATCTACGATGTGCAATCTACGATGTGCAATCTACGTTGTGCAATATAGCGTGCCTTTCCGAATTACAGAAAAATATAGATTGCCCAACATGTTCATCTAATGCGACCAAAAAGGCTTGCCGCGCGCGCATGTCGACGTCATTCGAACAGCTTCGCGTGCGTGCTGACGGGGGTTGGCACGATCCCCGTGAATATTACACTACGGCCCAGTCGCGCCAGCCGGCCGCGCGCGCATCATCCTTACAACACCTTCGTCACCGAAGCGTGAACACCATAATCGTCATCGGCGCGATCAGCAGCAGCGCCGACAAAGGCCTTGCAGTCGTGATCGTCATCGTCGTAACCAGCATCGCTACTATCATCATCGTGGCTGCCGTTGTCGAAGTCGCCATGGTACCGCTCCCGCCCGAGTCACCCACTCGCCCGGAAATGCCCGCGCGCCAGCGCGGCCCGCGCGGCGCGTGGGTAAGTCCCCAGCGGTCAGCGCCACCGCGGCCACGCCAGTCGCGCAAGATTACTCGGCCGCTCTGCGCGCGATCCTGCGCGCGCTAGTGCGGCCGCAACGACGCGCCAACCAGCTTCAGACAGTCACCACAATCGCATCTTTTCAAACCCAGCTGCGGTTGGGTTGGTGGGATGTTCGCGCGAGCAGTGGAGCTGACAATTTCAAGTTCGGTGGGGCAATTTATACCACGCAGATTGCACCACAGACTGCGCTGTATAGATGGCACCACACATAGTACTAGAAACATTGTTCGGGGTCCACGCTGGTCAACCTGTTCTTGAACGTGTTCTTATCACCCACGCCAGATGCGCATGGCGCCCTCGAGCTCGTGTTTTTATTTTTCAGGCGACTGGCAGCGCTTCGCCCAGCCAGGGTTCGTCGCGGTTCGATTGGAAACGGTAGCGGCACGCGAAAACAGCACGAGCACGAGGAACGCATTCTCTGGTATTGCCCTCCGTCGTCCTTCCTCGTGTCCCTTCTTCCCCCCCGTCATCATCGCCGTATCCGATCTTCCGGTTTCCAATCTTCGCTTCCCCCCCATCGCTCCCCTCCCCTCCCTCCCCTGGCGTCGGCGACGACAACGGCGCTTGGGCGCCGACGAAGGCGACTACTACGACGACCGCGAGGAGGCGGCGACGAGGTGCCCACAACGTCTACTACGACGACGACGATGACGACCACGACGAAAACGCCGACGACGACCACGACGGCCACGACGACGACGACGACGACGACGACGACGACGACGACGACGACGACGACGACGACCGACGCCGGCGGCGGCGGCCCACCGCGAAGCCGACGGTGCGCGCCCCGCGGCGCCAGGCCCTCGGACCCGCAGCCTGAGGGCCCATGCTGCCGCGGGCCGCGGGGGCCGCACTGCTGCTGGCGGCCTCACTGCCGGCCCTGGGAGCCCCCTGCGCCCCCGCCCCCCTCCACTCGGGCCGGGCGAAAGGGGGGGATTGGGAAAGGGGGGGTTACGAAATCTGCTGCAGGCGGCTGGTTTCGGCCTCACCGAGGGGCCCCTTCCTCGATACATAGCCGCCTCCGGCGCCGGGAGGGGGCGCCGGGAAAATCAGCTGCGTGAGCTGATTCTCAAAAACCCCCCTTTGCTATCCCCCCCTTTCGCAAGGGCTCCCTCGAGGGCGCGAAGTTATTCGCGCTTCGCGGTCCTCGTTCCTTCTCCCCCTCCTCCTCGTCCTCCTATTCTCCCTTTGGGAGGGCGGCGCGAGAGCGCGAAGTTATTCGCGCTTCGCGCAGCGCGAAGCGCGAAGTTGGGAGCCCTTGTTTCGCCCGACCCCCTCCACGACCACGGCGGTGGCGGCGCTCCGTCGCCGCCGCTGCCGTCGCTCGCGCCGCCGTCGCTGTCGCCGGTCTTGCCGCCGTCGGCGTCACCGCCGCCGCCGTCGGCGGCAGCGCGGCGCGCCAGGAGGGGCGGCGAGGACCCGCGCGGTGCACCGCCGGGCTGGCGGCGGCGCCGCGCAGGCCGCCCCCGCGTCGCTTGCGTCGCCGCCGCCGCCGTCGGCGTCGGCACGGGAACCCCCGCCACTCGCTGGCGACGTGCTCTGCGGTTGCGATGCTCCCGCCCTTCCTCCGGCGCTGCATGAGTCAGTTTGGGAAGAGGCACCGCTGCTCGTCCAGGAGAGCCCTCGTCGCCACGGCTGGGTTCTCCACGAGGTTCTTGTCTTGTCAGAACGCAACCCGCGAGAGGTCCGGGGAGTAGCTGTATCGGTACTTGTTCGTCCCCCGGATAAAAGGGACGATGCCGTTGGGCCTTGCCGCCCTTATGCGCAGACCGCAGCGTCTCGACGCCGCAGTCTCCCGCGCGACTCGCCACTGCGCGCACCGCAGTGACTGCCCATCTCTCAGTGTCTCTGCATGGCGGTGTGCACAAGGGGGTAGGGGGAAGGGGGAAGGCTTCTTAGAAGCAGCAAGAAGCCTTCCTCCTTATGTGACATCCTGACGAGAAGCGGTGGACGTCAACAATGGCATCGGGCTCACACACGCTCACACACACACACACACACACACACACACACACACACACCGCCGCCGCATTTGCTTAGTGCCGACGCTGCCGCAACATTCGGTGCGCCATCTCCGCGCCAGTCCATGACTTGCGCCACGTGCTTCAACTGCTCAGCTCCCCCACGCCTGCGCCTAAAACAACACTGCCGCTGCCGAGTCCCGAGAAGTGTAACGCCCGTCCCTGCGCTATCCGCACTCATCGCCCCCTCCGATCGGCCGCGCCCGAGCGGGATCGCGCTGGCATCGCCCCAGGGACACCAGGCCAGCGGCGCGGCGGCCGGCGCCGCATGCGCGGCAGGCCCCACCAGCGGGGGGGGGGGATCGTCGTCGCTTGTCGTGGCGCGTCGGTGTCGTCCGTCGGTCGTCCTCGTCGCCGCCGCTGTCGTCGCCGCCGTCGATGTTGACCTCGTGGTCAACGTCGTCAACGACCGTCGACCGTGGTCGTCGTCGTCGTCTGTCGTGGTCGTCTTCGTCGGTCGTCGTCGTTCCGTTGTCGTCGATAGTCATCGTTGTCGTTATGTGTCGTCCGTCGTCATCCCTCTGTTGTCATCCGTCGTCATCCGTCATCCGTGGCATTTGCTTGAGCTGAGACTGATCACTGCCAGCGCAATGCTTCGATGTTTTCTCTCATGTAAAGAAGAACAGAAAACTTGCATGTGCGGTCATAAGTTCTTGCCTTTGGCACGATACAACCCTCTTATACATGTCACTGCACCGCACCAGTGAGTTCTGCATCAGAGGAGAAAATATGAGCATAGCCATTGGTATAGCACAATTCATTGCAACATTTCGAATTCCAGGGCACTTGTATACAACATCCCCCACCCCACCCTCTCCCCTGGATGTTGCCTCCCTTCGCATGTCTTGGCATGGCCCTGATGCTGCCTCTCTCCCTACGTCGCTCCGACGTGGCGCCCCCCCACTGATGTTGCCCCCCCCCAAACTCGAGACTTGGAGTGGCGAGTGGACGGCAGAGGCCCAACGAGTGAACCGCTCTCGGCGCCACATCGAGGGCACAGACTGCTGCTCCCGACGATGGCCGATCCGAGGAGGCGCCGAAGAGCCGAAGAGCCCTGCAGCTGGCCTTGTGCTCGAAACCCGCCGCCCCCCTCCCCGCGAGCCGCGCGGAGATCTCCGCAGGCTGCGTGCTGCCCAACGCCACGCCGGCGGGCGCCGCGGGCTCCGCCGGGGAGTGGCCCTGCGGCGGCGCGGCGGGCGGGCCGCCCGAGGCCCGTCGCGGCTCGCCGGCGCCCGCCGGGGGCCAGGCATGGGTCCGACGAAGGCATCTATATACCACCACCGTGCCAGGCCAGGGCCATCCTGGGCTGTAGGATGGCGTATAGACCCTCCTGGCTCGGTCAGGAGGGCGTACACACCATCCCGGGGGCCCAGGATGGCCCCGGCCTGGCACGGTGGTGGTGTAGAGATGCTTTCTGCGCAGTGGGGCGCCGCGGAGAGTCGATGCGGGCGGTTCGTCGCCGTTTCGGGAGTCGGGAGGCGTCGGGCCATGCGCTGCCCTGGAAAGGCAACTCCTTCGGCGTGGGTCGTCGATCTGTTCGTCGTCGTTGCCTGCGGTTCGTCGTCGTTTTCGGCCCCCGGGGGCCGTTTCCAGGCCCCGGGATCGTCAGCAATTGACCCAGGACGACAACCCTTGGACGATTCTTCGACCCGACTTGCAACAGTTGCATCTTTTTTTCTAGGAGGTTTGGGACCGTGACACAACGATTCAGGATGAAAAGTTGGCCCCATGGAAGGGGGTCGACCCCCGCGGGTTCCATGGGGGTTACTGTTGAGCCATCTTGGCAGTTTGAAACACGCAGCATGTTTTAGAAGTAGGCAGTGGAAGGTAACGCAGGATATGTTTGAAATTATTCGAGGAGCAACGTGTGTCAGAGATATGATGCCGTCTTCATTGGTCCACTGTCCCATGCGTGTGTCTTTACAAGAGGCGTATCTGGCTGATGAGCCGCTGCTTTGTGTTGTCAAGCACATGTCAGGGATCCATGCTTTCTCAGATAAGCTTGCCCACTCTGCAGACAGCCCCGAGGCCGATGTCGTGCGCGTGTTCCACTACGGTGCGAACATGGCGTGCGCAAAGATGGCCCTCATCAAGGCGAACGCGCCGCAATGACTCTACGGCATCGGCTACCTAGTGGCCTTCGGCCCATCCCGCCACCGAAGCCTGGGTCAGAAGCGTCTTGAGGCCTCCTTTGGGGCCTCCTGCCTCTTCGGGGCCTCTTGGAGGCCTCTTGGGTGTCTCCCGGGGGGCCTCTGGGGTGCCTCTGGGGGGCCCCGTGGGCGCGGCGCGCCTCTTGGGGCCTGGGGGCGCTCTCGCAGAAGCACGGCCTGGCGCTCGTCGTCGTCGTAGTCGTCGCCGTCCTCGTCCTCGGAGAAGCGCGTCCTTGGCGACGGCGCCGAAGACCCCTTCGAGTTTCCTTGGTCGGGCCCTAATTGAAGCCCTACTGGGAGGCTTTGGGGCCCATCGTGGGGGATCGGGGACCGTCTTGGAGGGAGGTGTCGGGCCTCCTTCGGCCATTTCGGACGCTCTTGAGACCGAAAAGCCGAGAATGCTAAACGAATGCGGCAACCTGTGGGCGTTCAATGCGTTCTCCCATGGGCCTCCATGAGGTCCCGAAGGCCTCCAAGAGAGCCACAGGGCGGCCCCATGAGACCATCGTATGGCATATTGGATGTCTGCATTCCGAACCGCACCCCGAAGAAGTTCGAAACGTAAAAGTTGTGCGAGCAGCCTCAAGAACGTCAGGGCGCGCCCGAGCAGTCGGGCAAACGGTGAAACCCTTGGGTTCCAGAGTTCGCAGGGGCGTAATGAAGGACGGTGCTCTCCGTGCCTCGGGCGAGGGTGGCGGATTTGTTGTGATGTGGCCATTCCCTTTGCGGAATGACGTGGCGCATTCGTTTGGGCGGTCCGTTTCGCTTTGCAACACGTGCCATCGTCTGCAGAATTGAATCGCCAGCTCGGCTTCAGTAGGCCATGTTGCAGCAGTGGGAAGTTACCCTGGATACGAAATCTCCAAACCAAGACATAAGCCCGCTGTAGGTATCCATTGTCTTTGTCTCGCCGCCCTGAACTGGACGTTTGTCTGGTGCCCGTCGGTCCATGCCGCCACCGTGCCTGGGTTGTGGACAGGGGGCATCTGGGGGGGGCTCTTGGGCCCGCTGGCGGTCTTGCGGGCCACATTGGAGGAAAGGGCCCGACATGTCAGTCAGTGTTCCGTTTGCCCCCTCGAGGGCCAATCTTGGAGGCTTCTTGCGGGCGTTTCGGGCCCCTCTTGGGTGCGTCTGGAGAACACTTGGAACTCTCGTGGGAGCCTCCTGGGACGTCTTTGGCGCTCTTGTATAAGACCGCATGGCCAGCATACACAAGCGATTAAAACAAGCACGTGTCTCCATGATTCGGGACTGTTGGGCTGGCCCCCAGGGCCTCCAGGTTGGATCAAGAGGCCCCCAAGACAGTCCCGAGCCGTGCGAGTGTGAGTGCGAAGCCCGCGCCCGCGCGTGTCTGCTCGAGCTCCTGGCCGAGCAGCGACGGCGCTCCTGCCCGTTCGAGTCGGGAACGAGGCCTGGGC
This sequence comes from Prorocentrum cordatum, assembly GCA_963575745.1. Lineage (NCBI taxonomy): Eukaryota > Dinophyceae > Prorocentrales > Prorocentraceae > Prorocentrum > Prorocentrum cordatum. The sequence continues at coordinate 174,003 of CAUYUJ010015922.1, read as the reverse complement.
ATCGCCTTTGTGTCTCCGCGGCGGCAGTCGACGGCGAGCCCGGGGGGGAAGTGAGAAGGAGAATGCCTTCTCAGAAGTCTCGGAAGTCCCCCGGCCTTCTGAGAAGTTTTCCAAGCCTTCCCCGAAGACACCGAGAATTTCTCAGGAGGCGCGAGGGTTTCTGAGAAGTCCCGCCGTCTTGAAAGAAGACCTTCTGCTTCTCACTTTCCCCCCTCGCTCGCCGCCGAGGTAGGCAGCCACGATCATGCACTTGCTTGTCGCGGACTCGGCGACCGTGCGAGTTTGTCGGGGCGAGCTGCACGAGGGCAGCATCGGCACCGATGCGGGGGAAGGGAAGAGAGCGGCCGCGGAGGGAAGAGAGGCGGAGGGCGCACTGGGATCAGGATAAGCTGGACTGGCTGCAGGTGCTGCGGCCCAGTCTCTGGGTGGAGGCGTGCGAGAAGGCAGAGGCAGAACGGTCCCACACACACACACACACATAAAAAAAAACACACGCACACACGCAACACACACACACACACACACACACACGCACACGCACACGCACACGCACACGCATATATATATATATATATGTACATATATGTGTGTGTGCACATGTATGTATATATGCATGCATGTGTTCATACATACATGCCTGCATGGGTGCATGCATGCATGCAGTCAAGCATGCATTCATATAGATATGCATACGTGATGGCATGCATGCATGCATGCACACACATCCTATACAAACATGCATGCGTGCATGCATGCATGCGAGCAAGACGGCACGCATGCATGCATACATGCAAACATGCATATGCATGCATGCATACATGCATACAGTCAAACCTGCATACATGCATACATGGCATGCATGGCGCACGTGGCATGCATGACATACATGCAGACATGCATATGTACCTGCATACATGCATACCCATACATACATACATACACACACATACATACATACATACATACATATACATACATACATACATACATACATACATACAGACAGACAGACAGACAGACAGACAGACAGACAGACAGACAGACAGACAGACAGACAGACAGACAGACATACATGCATGCATGCATGCATGCATACATACATACATACACACACATACCTACACATACACATATATATATATATACATATGTGCATATACATTCATACATACATGCATGCATGCATGCATGCATGCATACACACATACATACACACATACGTACACATAATCACATACACATATACACACGCATACACACATACACACAGACATACATGCATATATACATACATAAAGTATGGAAACCACACATACATACACACATACATAAATGCATACATACATACATGCATACAGGCATGCATGCATACATACATACATACATATATGTACATATTCACATACATCCACCCATCCATCCATACATATATACATGTGTAGACACATGCATACACACAAATATATACATACATACATACATACATACATACATACATGCATGCATGCATACAGACAGACAGACAGACAGACAGACAGACAGACAGACAGACAGACAGACAGACAGACAGACAGACAGACAGACAGACAGACAGAGACAGACAGACAGACAGACAAACAGACATACATGGTGGGGGGGGGCTGCTTCTGCGCGGGGATCTCGCCACACGCTCCCCCGCAGTCCGTGCTCTTGGCGCCCAGGTGACGCCGGTGAGGGCGGAGGCCGCGTACGTGCCTGGGCAGTGCCTCCGGTCTGGCAGGGGTCCTCTCTTGTCTAGTTTCGCTTTGGGGGGTGTTTGAACGCCATTGGAACCGCGCAGACATGTTGTACTGCGTCTCCGTTCCAGCCAGTGCTGTCCAGGGCAGCATAGCGGAGCCCAATCAGCCCTGAACAGGGGCTTGGAGCCCAGGCGTTGGTGCGCGCGCGCGGTCACTCGAGCGAAGGCACATTGGCCTGATATACATGGCAGGGCTGGTTACAGGTTACAAGCGTGCTCAGTCGGCCAGCGTGCGCGACTGGAGCCCGCAGAGGGCATCTATGCACCGCCACCATGCCTGGCCAGGGCCATCCTGGGCCCCGGGGTGGTAGAGACTCCCCTGGCCTCGGCCAGGAGGGCGTATGCGACATGCCAGGGCCCCAGATGGTCTCGGCCAGGCATTCGAGTAGGGGGTCAACTACAGAATTGATTGACCCCAGAACTGATTTCTCGTCGCATCTACAAAAGCACATGCGTCGCACCTTTCGTGGACTCGACGAAGAACAACCAGCTTTGTGGGTCAGCCGATTCTGTGGTCGATCCCCTGCCCGAGGCACGGTGGTGGTGCAGCCCTCTGCGCACGCGCTCGGGCTCTCCCGGCCCCACCTGCTCCACGTGCCCAGGGGACCGCCGGAGACCGGCCGGAGCTCCGCCGCGGCGCCCACAGGGGGTCCACTCGCCGCCCTGCGGCCGGGCGAGCGGACGGCGCGGGCGGTGGCCCGGGGGGCGGGGGCGCCCTGGGCGACCCCCAGGGTCTTGGCATCGCTCGGACGTGTGCATTTTTGCTTCGGCGAGGACCATCGAGGAGCATCCTTGATCATTCGGCGAAAAAAACCCGCACGACCCCCCCCAAAAAAAAACACAGGGAATGGACGTCCGAGCGATGGCCAGGGGTGCCCCAGACCCAGCCTGCCTGGCATCTCGACCCGCTCGACCTGCAGATCCACGGCCCGCGGGGCTCGGCCCACGGGCTGGACCATCTTTGCACAGGGAGGAGGAGGAGGAGGAGGAGGAGGAGGAGGAGGAGGAGGAGGAGGAGGAGGAGGAGGAGGAGGAGGGGGAGGGGGGAGGGGGAGGGAGGGAGGAGGGAGGGAGGGAGGGAGGGAGGGAGGGAGGGAGGAGGAGGGGGCGGGGGCGCCCTGGGCGACCCCCAGGGTCTTGGCATCGCTCGGACGTGTGCATTTTTCCATCGGCGAGGACCATCGAGGAGCATCCTTGATCATTTGGCGAAAAACCACGCGCGAAACCGAAAAAAACACAGGGAATGGACGTCCGAGCGATGGCCAGGGGTGCCCCAGACCCAGCCCGCCTGGCACCTCGACCCGCTCGACCTCCTGCAGACCCACGGCCCGCGGGGCTCGACCCACGGGCTGGACCATCCTTGCACCAGCGGGGACTCTGACTTGGCATCGCTCGGACGTGTGCATTTTTCCTTCGGCGAGGACCATCGAGGAGCATCCTTGATCATTCGGCGAAAGAACCACGCACGAAACAGAAAAAAGCACAGGGAATGGACGTCCGAGCGATGGCCAGGGGTGCCCCAGACCCAGCCTTCCTGGCATCTCGACCCGCTCGACCTGCAGATCCACGGCCCACGGGGCTCCACAAACGGGCTGGACCATCCTTGCACCAGGAGGAGGAGGAGGAAGAGGAGGAGGAGGGGGAGGAGGAGGGGGAGGAGGAGGAGGAGGAGGAGGAGGAGGAGGAGGAGGGACGACCCCAGCTGGACTGGCATCTCGATCCACTCCAGTGGCGTCGGCTCCACCCGTCTCGGCCGTCTCCGGGGCCCGCCGGCCTGCCCGGGCCCCCGCTGCCACGGTCGCTCGAGTCTCTCCGGCGCGCCCGGAAGCCCTCTCCATCCAGCACCAGATCCGCATGGATCCCCCCGCTGGTCTAGCTCCAGCCTCTTGTCCAGCATCGTAACTGTCGGCCTCCCTGGGCATTCCAGCCTCCCCCGCTCAGCCCCTCCAGCCCCTCTCGACCCCCTCCCGGCCGTTCTGGCACTGCTGCGTTTGGCATCTCCACTTTCTCCAGTCCCATCCACTCTCTGCTGTCCCCGCCTCCCTCCGTTCCCCTCCCCGCGTGCCCCTCTTCCTCAACCGACCCCTCTGCGCTTCTCCAGGCATCTCCCCTCCTTGCCCCAGTATACCCAGCATCCCTGCCCCCCCCAGCAGACTCGGCGGCGCGCAGGAGGGGGCACTGCAAGAGGGATACCTCGTAAGGAGGCACCCCGCTTCTTGAAGGCCCTCCTGTCTTCGAACGAGCCTCTTCAGCAGTCCCTCAGAAGTCATAACGCCCTGAAGCCCCCCTGTGTTCCTAGAAGACCGCCTTCATCGGACACCCCTCTGCCCCCCTCTCGTGATCCGCCAGCAGCATCTGCAGCCTCTCTACAGTCGGCCCATATCAGTAGGTCGACCCTGCCAAATCAAGGGTACCCTTGTGTCCTGTGTCTCGCGGCCCATGCTTCCCACATTCCTGTGGCAATGTGGCCCTCGGACAGCAGCAGCTTCTGGGCTCGTGGACCTTCCGGGCTCGCTGCATCTCAGGGCATTTCGGCATGTCCGGCCGTTCCGACCCGTCTGGCCTATTGCGAAGGCCTTACGGCCGGTGCCGCCGACCCTGAAGGGGAACGACGACAACGGCGGCGGCAGCGGCGACGACGACGACGACGCTCACGTGGGTCAGAGTCCTCACAGATGCTTCTTAGGGGTTTCGAAGCGCTCTCGGGGGCTTCTGGGGGACAGTTTAGGGGCCTCTTGGGGCCTCCTGGGCGCCTCTTGGGGGCCTCTCGGGGGCCTCTTGGGGCCTCTTGGGGGCCTCTTGGTTCCTCCTGGGGTCTTCTTTGGGCTCGAAATGTCCGTTCTAGTCCCTCGTCTGGGCACCCTCTTGGAGCCGTCTTGGGGCCTCTTCGAGGCGTCTTGGGACCCTCTTGGGCAGTTTTGAGTCCCCCCTGGAGCCCTCTTGGGCCGTCTTGGGGCG
>CAUYUJ010015922.1:139268-164268 GCA_963575745.1 Prorocentrum cordatum | reverse complement strand
GGGGAAGGAGAGGGGGGAGGGAGGAGGAAGCGGAGGGGGGGGGGGGGGGAGGGGGATCAGGACGGAGAGAACGAAGAAGCGGGGAATGCAGGGGAATGAGGCGGGGAAGGGGCAGGATGAGAACGAGAAAGTGGAGGGGGAGATCGAGAAGTGGGGGGGGAGGCGGAGTAGGAGGAGAGAGGCTTCGGACCGGACTACGAACACGAGGAGCAGCAGACGACGGCGACGACGACGACGGCGGCGGCGGCGGCGGCGACAACAGTGGTGACGACTTCGTCGACGGCGGCGGCGGCGATTGCGGCCTGCAGCGGCCTTGGCGACGGGGCCGTGGGCGTCTGCCCCCGCGCCCCCCCGAGCGCGCCCAGGAGCCGGCCTTTGGCACCCTGGAGCCCTGCGAGGACGCCCCCGCCGGCGCCGCCGGCGTCGTCGACGTCGGCGTAGTCTTCGGCGGCGTCGTCGGCGGCGGCGTCGGCGTCGTCGCCTCCCTTCGCCGTCCTCGGCGCCGACGCCGTCCTCGTCAGCCGCGTTGCCGTCGCCGTCGTTCTCGTCGTCTTGTCGTCACCCTCGCCCTCCTCATGGGCACACCTGGCTGGCATGTCTGGAGGGGGCCGCTGGGAGGTCCAGGGGGTCGAGGGAGATCCAGAGAGGGTCCAGGGGGCCTTGGGGGGTCAGGGCGCCAGGGGTGTCTAGGATGTCCCGGGGGCTCCAGGGCACCCTCCTTTCCTCACGCCTGCTCCCTCGTGATCCATCCTCCTCCCTCCTGCTAACTCCTCTATGCTCCATCCTCCCTCCTCCTCCCCCCTCATCCACCATCCTTCGTCATTTGGTGATGCCCCCCTGCCTGAGGATCCTCCTCCTCCTCCGCCTCCTCCTCATTTCAGGAGGGGGAAAGCAAAACGCACAGACACAATTAATCGTCGACTCCCAGGAAAATATTGAAAAACATGGGAAGTGGGGTGGAAGACAAAAACCCAGAAATGATTGAACATATGAGGAATCCGGTTATTTGTGTGTAGTTATTTGTGTATCCCAGGGCCCCTTCATCATTACCTTATCATCATCGTCTTCCTCCTCATGCTCCTCCTGACCTCGTCCTTCGGGGCGCCCGCCGATGCCTCGTGCCCCCCCCTCATCAGGCTGGGTGCGCGCACGGCGTCGTTCATGACATTCCCGCGTCGCAGCTGCAGAGGACCAGCCCTCTCTTGAAGGAGGGGGCAGGGGCTGAGTGGGCCTTGGAAACGGCAGGGCCGTTTTTTCACCGTTTCCGAAAAAGTGCCCCTTGAAAATGGCAACGGGAAAAAAACGGCGGCCGGAAACGGCAACAAAAATTGCTCCAGGATTGGAACCGGAGCGGGAACCCGTAAAAGAACGGCGACGGAACCAGTGAAAAAACGGCGTCGGAACCGGCAAAATAACGGCAAAACGGAACTGGTGAAAAAACAGCCTTGTCGTTTCCAGGGCACACTAAGGGCAGGGGTGCAGGAAGAAACGGGACATGTGGGAAGGGGAAAGGGGTGTGAGATGGGTGCATGGAGAGTTGGCAGGAGTGGCTGTTCTTTGAGGATGTAAGCAAAGGGGAGAGAAGTGGAAGGGAGGAAGGTGCAGGACGAACCCCAAAAAGATATGAACCTGGGTGTATAATCTTCTGGGATGATTGACCAGGGTTCATATACTGTCCCCCCGGAACATTACGAACCTGGGTTTTAATGTTCCGGGACAGATTGTTTGGGATTCATCATGTTCCCCCCGGAACATTATCAATTTTGGTTGATAATGTTCTTGGCAGATCGACCCAAAGACAGATATTGACCTGGGTTCTTGATGTTCTGAGAATATTGATTGGCGTCAAGAATGTCTGGGGGGAAACGAACCCTGGTTTACTGTTCTTGAATGATAATAATAGAGGTTCAGGGGCGTCGCCTAAGCCATAGGCGGATGGATATTCTGAATCCGGATTCATGATTTCGAAATTCGGAATGATTATCATTATTATTTTCCCCGAACCCCGCGCTTCCAAATTGGGATTCATTATGTCAGAAGATTGACCCTAGTCCGTCGTTTTCTCTAGAACATCATAAACTGCGGTTCGTAATGTTCTGGGAATCATAATGGAAGGTTTATTAACTATTCCGGAATGATAATGATCCGGCGGAAGGGGGGGGCGCCTGAGAATGAGACTGGACTGGGATCAACCGTTCACTATATCGGAAGATCGACCCCAGATGCATCATCACAGAATGAAAATGATCCGGGTAGGGGGGGGCCACAGATCCATCGACAGGCTAATCATCCAATGGAGGTATCGTCTGAGCATAACGAACCTAGGTTTATCATTCCAAGATAAGAATCCACGGTCGACGAGGATTTCGCGGCCACCTTTGGAAGGTAGAGGGACTCGTGCTTTGAAGATTGAGCGAAAGGATGACGCGGACAGGGCGGAGGAGTAGTCAGGCAGAGGTATGCAGGGGGGGGCTGAGAGGGGGTGGAGGAGGGCGAGGCGGAGGAGTGCAAACGACGCATGGTGTGGCGAGGTCGGGCACGTTGCCCTCCTTCGGTTCCGCGCTCTAGCTCTGACGGGTGCCGGAGGTCAACCCCTCGTGGAGCCGAGGCCCCTTCGGTTCGAGTGCCCCTGCCTCTCTCGTCTCTGTGTCCAGGCCGCCCGAGCCCTGCTCTCCAGGTCTGCGCGGCAGCGTGGGGCCAGCCTCGGCACCCCAGGGACGCACCTCGGAGGAGAGGAAAGACGCTCCGATCCACACGCCACCGATGCTCCCCCCCTCTCCTTCCCCCCTCCACTGCTCCTCCTCCTTCTCCTCCTCCTCCTCCTCCTCCCCCTCCTCCTCCTCCTCCCTCCTCCTCCCCCCTCCCCCTCCCCCTCCCCATCCCCCATCCCCCTCCCCCTCCCCCCTTCCTCCTCCTCCTCCTCCTCCTCGGAGGAGGAGGAGGAGGAGGAAGGCAGAGACGACGAATGTCGGAGGGGAGCGGCGTATGCACCACGTGCACCACCAGGCTCGCCACCCAAGGATTGGGGCGAGGGAGCTCGGCGAGTAGGCGCTCCGGCGTCCCACAGCTCGGGAAGCTGCGGCATCTACACACCGAGCTCCTTGGCCGACCAGGCGACCTGGTCATCCGGTGTATCTCGGAAGCTGGGCGAGGGCTGCTAAAACCGTGGTTCCTAAAACGGCCCTCCCGGAAGGAAAAAACAGCTTCCCGGAATGAGGCGCGGCACGCGAAAGAGTCAACGGGCCTCTTCCCGGAAGGACGAGGACAATTTCCCAGAGGTCGATTTTAGCAGCCACGGATTTAGCAGCCCTTGCCCGGCGTCCGAGTATCATTCGAGCCCGTCCCAGGAGGAGAGTGGGAGCATCGGTATCGGCATGTGATGTTGCCTGCCTGTGCATCGTCGGTGCCAGGGCGCGTCGGCCAGCGTCGGTCACGCCGTTGGCGGCGCATCCAGTGATTAAGCGCGTCATCGCTCAGCCGGGCAGGTGATGCAAAGTTCACTCGGGAGTTCGCCTTGCGAGTCCGCGCGCAAAGTTGTTCGCTGCTTGTCAGAAGATGTCCAAAACCTCCGACAGCCTCTGGAGGCCCCCAAGACCCATCGGAAACATCCGAAGGCAGTAGGAAAGCAGAGAACACAGTTATAAACTCCAAGGTGTGGCCCCCTGGACCCATCCGAACACAGTAGAAAAGCAGAGAGCACAGTCATACACTTCAAGATAATACTCAGAACCTCTTACTGGTCCCGCTGCTCCTCCTCTCGGACGAAGCTAGGACGACGATAAATCCGTTCCAGGAGAGCGTTCCAGACCGCTCTCAGGGCGTTCCGAAACGCTCTGAGAAGGTCGCGGCGCCCGAGACATCTTCCAGATCCGCGGGATCCCCGGTTTCGTCTTACCCTCTTCCTTCCCCACGAGGATTCATGACTCGGAAGCGGGGTACAAGTTTGAAGAGTTGCACGGCGTGACGACGTACAGCGGGCAGGTGCTCACAGGAGTTCAGGCGCCACATCATCAGAAGGGAAGGAAGATATGGGGCGTTCTGAAAAGGGCCCTGGCTTCGAGGATCGAATGAATTGCAATCTCTGCCTCGGCGGAAAGCGGCGGAAGGTCGGCGGAAGTGAAACGAGGCCGCCTCCGCCGGCGCAAGCCGGCGGAAGACCTTCTAGTCGGACGAAGTAACAAATGCGCCTCCAAGAGATGAAAACGTTTTTTGGCTCAAGGTTTCCAGAATCCACCATATGGACGTGCACGTGCATTGCGAAAGAGCGGGGTAGGACGATTGATTCGGTGGGTTGCAGAGGTTTAGTGGAGTTTCCCAAGTGTTTTCATGGATTCCAGACATGCGTGTATGACTTGGTGAAGCTGTCACGTACATTGAAGTATTCCAGGCATGCTCATATGTCTTGGAAGGTGTTCTGAGGTTGTCGGAGAGGGAGAAGGAGGAGGATGCGGCTAGATTATCCAGACGACCCGGTTGGAGGGCATCGGTATTATGGTTACCTCATCCGCCCTCGTATGTATGACGCGTGAATGAGTCCATGTCGCGGGGACCTTCCATCACTCCACCCAGATTGTCCAACCATGATGGTTAAACCCCGGCAGGGGGAGAGAGAGAAAGAGAGAGAGAGAGAGGAGCGTCTCGGGACATGACATGTCCAGGCGTAATCGCGCTTTCATATGCCAGGGCAACACATTCAAAGGATTGCCGATTCCACGTTGTCAACATGCTGGCCCGTAGCCACTGTCGCTCAAGACATTTTGGCTCAGGTCTGTCACGGGCGCTGGCGCTGATAAATCTCTGCCTCTCGGCCGCTCCACCCCTGCCGCAGTGAGCCGCGCAGTGCTCGCGGTGCTCACCCGCGTGCTCGCTGGCCGCTCTGTGCCGCAGCCAACGCGACCACGATCATGGACGAGACCACCACCACCGTGATGAACGAGACCACCCCTACCGTGGACGAGACCACCACCACCACCATCGCCACCACCACCGCCGCCGCCGAGACCACCACCACCGCCGCCGTAGGCGACGCTCTGGACGCCAGCTCCTGCGCGAAGGAGAGCGAGTCGTGCGGCAAAGACCCCTGCTGCTCGGGCCTTCGGATGGGGATCGGGAAACTCGGGTGGGTTTTTTCTGCAAGCCGCGCGACGGGTTCGAGGGCCCTGCCTGCGCGTGGGAGGCGTGCGAGGACCTCCACGAGACGTGTCTCGGCGAGACGTGTGCCCCTGGGTCTTGCTGGCCCTTGGGGCCTCGGCCCTGCCGCCCAGAGGCCCGTGGCAGGGCGCAGGGTGGCCTGAGGCCCGTCGTGGCCCTCGCGCGCGGGCCTGGCCGCCTGGTGGCTGCCGCGTGGCGGCCGCCCCGCGGCCTAGTCGTGCCCTCGGCGGCGCCCTCGGCGGCCCCCTTCCGCGAGGGTCCGACCGGAGTCGGTCGCCGGTGGCCCCTCGCGCCGCTCTCGGAGGTTGCTGCAGGCGCGTCCGCCCCTCCTCCTCCTCCTCCTCCTCCTCCTCCTCCTCCTCCTCCTCCTCCTCCTCCTCCTCCTCCTCTTCCTCTTCCTCTTCCTCCTCCTCCTCCTCCTCCTCCTCATCTTCCTCCTCCTCCTCCTCCTCCTCCTCCTCCTCCTCCTCCCTTCGCTCCCCTGCTCTTCTCTCCCCACCTGAGCCTCGTGAGGGGTGCGCCAGGGGCCCGGGGGGCATCTGGATTCTGGGGCCAGGGGCACGTCTGACCCGATTCGTGGGGCCCCATGGCGGCCTCGCAGCCCCGTCGTGATCCCCTGCGGGGCCCTCGTCGGGATTGTCCGCGTCTGTGCTGTAGTTTTTCGTTCGCCGGGGGCGCAGATGGCATCCCGTGCCTCGTGGGCTCGTTATCGTTTGTCGAGGGCCCAGGCAGGGGTCGAGCATCAAGGTGTTGGGTTCCCGAAGGCCCTTGGAGATCCATGGGGGTTTCGGAAGGTTTGGCGATTCTGACCCCTCCTCGCGGAGTTTGCTGGAGACCCCCGTGGGCTTGCGAAGGCTACTGGAGACCTCCAGGGGGGTCCGGGGAGGAGCACTCTCGTGCGAGATTTGCAAGACGAGAGAGAGAGAGAGAGACACACACACACACACACACACACACACACACACACACACACAAAAAAAAAAAAACAAACTGGCAATGACAGAACCAGATGTTGGCCAAGGTGGGCCCCGAACAGCGATACCTTTGAATCTCTGCAGTGCATACTAGGTGGTGCAACGCACGTGGTGCAATCTAGCTGGTGCAATCAATCTGGTGAAATGAGCTTCTGTTCGCAATGAGTTGTCCACTCCCCTGCTCGCGCAATCATCCCACCCACCCACACTCAATTTGGTTGGCAAAACATATGTGGTGGCGATTGCGATGTTTGCTTGGCGTTGGCTGGTGCATGTCTGAGGCCGCGCCAACCCAAGTACGCGCCTGCAGCGGCCAGCTAATTTGGCGCCGCCGACGTGGCCGCGGTGGCGCTGACCGTTGGGCATATCCCAGCGGGCATGTCAGTGCGAGTCGGCGACTTAGGCGGGCGCGCTATCATGGCAACGTCGACAACGGTAGACACGATGATAATAGTAGCAATGCTGGCGACGATGTTGACAGTGACGACGGCGTTGCCAATGCAGACGCCGATGCTGATCACGCCGGCGACGACGACGGCGTCCTCGCGCCGGTGGTGAAGGTTTAAAGAGTTCGACATGCGCGCGGCCGACGCGCGAGAATGGCCCGTATGGTTTTTGTTTGACATGGAGCGTGCCCCCCCCCAGCACGGGCGCAAGGGCGTGCGAATGATGTCGGCATGCGGCGCGAGAGGCCCATTCAGCAGAATTCAATGACAACGTTGAGAAGCGCATGTTTTCGTCAAGAAGTCGCAAGAGCGCGAGCGCACGCTGTTTTGAAAACTGATGTTGCGAAACCATGGGCATGTGAATGTTTTTGGGGCACCGGGTTTCGACATCGCTGCGACACCGAAGGTTTCTGACGGAGTTCAGCATGCGCGCGCGACGACGCGCGCGCACTTCGTCCCATCTGTTGCACAATATTTTCGTGACGGCGCACGGGCAACGGCGTTCGAACGATTCCGACATGCGCGCGCGAAACCCGCTTGGTAGCATCATATGAACAGGTTGAAAACCGATGGTCTTCCGAAAAAACTCGCCAGAGCGCGCGCACAGGTCTTTTTGCTTAGGGAAATGAAAAGTTTGTGAGACACTCGTTGTTTTGAAATGTTACGAAACCGACAATTGTCGAAGGATTTTGGCATGCGCGCGACACGACGCGCGCGTGAGCACTTCGTAACGTTCTGTCCTGAGCGAGAATTCTACTAAACGAATGCGCGCGCGTAGCATTTGTTGCAAAGGATGGCGGGGGGGCCGGATACCGGCTTAGATGGCATGGTACGTATTCATATATCGGACGCAAGATGGGGCAGCACCATATGCAATTTGTAAGACGAAAAGGGGAATCGATAATCCCCATGGGGGGGGGGCGAGTCGTTATTCTTTTGTTATAAAAGTGAATAAATGTGGCGCGGTGCAATACATATATATATATATATATATATATGTGTGTGTGTGGTGCAATTGGTTTTTACCCACGAATTGACATTTCCCACGCTATTGCAAACATCCCACCCAGCCACCCGCAACTTGGTTTGCAAAACCCATGTGGTGTCGATTGCCATGCATGTTTGGTGTTGGATGATGCATCTTTGCGGCCGCGCCAACCTCAGCAGAGCGCGCAGCGGCCAACTAGTTTGGCGCCACCGACGTGGCCGCGGTGGCGCAGACCGCTGGGCGCATCCCAGTGGGCATTTCACTGCGAGGCACCGACGAATGCGCGTCCAGTGCGGGCGCCAATGCCGATCACACCGGCGACGATGACGGCGTCTTCGCATCGGTGATGAGGGTTTTGGAGAGACTTCGACATGCGCGCGGGGCCTACGCGCGATAGTTGCCCGCATGGTCTTATTGGACACGGACCGTGCCCGCCCAACACGCGCGCAAGGGCGTGCGAATGATGTCGGCATGCGGCGCCACAGACCCGCTTGGAAGAACGCAATGGCTAGATTGAACAACGTACGGTTTTCTCAAGAATTCGCAAGTGCGCGCGCGCAAATTTTTCTTTGAAAACTGATGTTGTGAAGCCATGTGCATTTGAATGTGTTTTGGACAATTGGTTTTGAAACCGCTACGAAACCAAACGGTGGTTGAAGGTTTTCGAAACGCGCGCGACGACGCGCGCGTGTGCACTTCGTCGCTAGTTATACAAAAGGTTTTCCGCGACGGCACGCGCGTAAAAACGTTCGAACGTTTTCGACATGCGCGCGCGAAGTCCGTTTGGTCGCCTCTGTTTTTGTGGAAACTGCGCATGGTTTGCCCAAGGAATTCGCAAGAGCGCGCGCGCAAGTTCAGTATACTGCAAAAAAATCCGCGTTACGAAACCAAAAATATTTCTATGTTGTTTTGGACACTGGATCTTGAATTCCTTCCGAAACCGATGGTTTTGGTAAGGATTTCGGCATGCGCGCGCGACGACGCGCGCGCGTGTGCACTTCGCCACATGTTTGTATCAATGATTCTTGAAAAGTGTGGATTTCTAATATACGAGTGCGCGCGCATAGCTTCGTTTGCAGAGGACGGCGGGGGGGGCGATACCGGCTCGGCTGGGATGGTACGAGTTCATAGTTCGGATGGGCGATGGTGCAGAATCGTATGTAAATTGCAATGCGAAAACAAGGTGGGCCGATAAAGCCCGTGGAGAGGATCCTGATTTTTTTTTTTTAGCAAAGGGAATATAAAGATTTGGTGTAAGCTGTGTTGGGTCATCCATGTGACTGGGCCCGGGACAGGACCAGGCGTACGCACACGTTCGTTTGCCAGCGCAGCTCTTCCAGGGATCGCCGATGCAACATTGTCAGCATGTTGGTCCGTAGCGTCAGCTGTTCAAGACATTCTACGCCGGTCGTTGAAAATATGTATTTTTGGATTTCCATTTCCCAATATACTTCAAGCGCCTTCCTATTTCAAGAATCGACATGCTGTTGCTGTGTTTTATTATTCTCTGGGAGGACCTGGACCCAATCCACGATATCCGCCTTCCTACTTCATGTTTCTACCCACATCTTCCGACCGACGTGTATGGTGCAGCGCTGTCACAAGTGTTGGGGCTGGCAGACGTGGGGCAGCGAGGGGCGGCAAGGGGCGGCGACAGGGTCACCACAAGGCGCCGGGCCTGCAAGAGCACTCTCAAGAGGGCTCCAAGAGGCAAACATCACCGCTTCCCGAAGGTTTTAGACAGATTTTGGCGTTTTCACCTTTTCGGCTTCCCGACACCCCAAGACGGCCCAAGAGGCCCCCAAGACCGCCCGAAGAGGCCCCCAAGAAGGCCCAGACGAGGGGCGGCGACGGGCGGCGACGGAGCCGCCACAAGGCGGCGGAACCGAAGAGGCGGCCCAGTTCAGCAAGAGGCAAGAAGGAAACCTCAAGGGAAAACAGTTTCGGGGGGAATAGACCGAGGTAGCATCATGGTGTTGATTTGAGAAAGATAGGGGAAAGGAAGAGGCAGGGAGAGAGGGAGGACGCGGCTCGATTCTGACAATAGACCTACAAGTACATATATATGTGTGTATGTGTGTATATATATATATACATCTATCCATGTATCTATAGGGGAATGAGTTCGAGAGCCAGACAGGCATATCTAGAGTCAAGAAATACACGAAAACCAAAAAGTCACGCGAAAGCGGACGCATGCATGAAGGGAGAGAGACAGGGAGTACAACAGGACGTTGCAGGGTGGAATGTGAGTATGGCCTTTTCGTTTGTCAATGATATCTGTTCCCCATGTGTATCACATTTCATTTCATGCTGTGTGGTTGCCTTGGGAGTGGTTGCTTCCAGTGCCTCCCTGGAGGCGTACACCATGCAGAGCCACGCAGTGCACCATTCGCCTTCAAGGCCGGCCTCAGCCTTACCGTGCGCGTCTGCTGCAGATTTCGATGCGAAGCGGTCGACGACTGTTGCGCCCTCGGAGCTGCCGAGGCCGCCCCATCATCACCGTGGATCTGCCTGCAATGAATAACCAGGGTCACCCAAAGGGCTCTCGTTGGTAGCTGAATGATGTTCGCAGGGCCAGTTCGAGCTCGCCGCAGACGTGCTGGGGCCAGCCATGGGCCGCGTCGCGTTTGGGAGTCCTGACGATACTGTCACACGCACGCGGGTATATGACATCCACGAGTGGTGCAAACCTGCATGTCAGAGCCGCATGGTATGGCTTGGAGTTGATTCGTCCACATCTTCGGCGACATTCCACCCAAAGATGCTCATCGGGGCACTCGTCTGCAATAAAGGACTCGCTTGCTTTACAGATGACCTGCCCAGGAGCGCTTGCAGATGTCTGCGGACTTTGCCGCGAAGGGGGTCAACAACGGCCATCGGAAGTTGAGAGTGGGGCTCCGGCTGAAAGTCACAAATCAAGAGGGGAAGAAAGACGCAGACATTGATAAATGCTGATTCCCAAGAAAATGTGGGAGAACATGGGAAGTGGAGGGGAAGACGAGCATCCAGAAAGTATGGAAACTAAAGGGAATCCTGGGATTTTTGAGTCAATGTATTTGTGTGCGTTCCTAGGTCCCATCCACCTCGGGGGGAGGCGCAGATGGTTCCGAGCCTGGCTGGTGCCTGGGCCACTCCATGGTTGGGCATCTTCGCCGAGGCGTTGGGAGATGCTCTGTCACTGCGGCGGTTGCCCTACAGCCAAAATTGATAGTGAGGACGAGTGACGTCCCAAGGGTGCCCTTGTGCGCTTGCCTCCTCAGTCCATCCTCGACCACTTTCGATTGCCAGCCTTGCTCGAAAAGCTTCGGCATGGGCGTCCAAGGCCCTTGCATCCTTACCGCGCATCCTTACTATCAGTTTTGACGCTGGAGTGCAGTTTGCGGTCGGCACCGTTGGAGTTCAGGGAGCACGACGTTTCTTGGTCGGGCCTCCTCGGGGCGCGGCGGACAGCTCTGTCGGGGTCCCCGCCCGCCCCCCAGGCTGCCTCCCAGGGTGCCAGTTGCCAATCGCCCCTTTGCAAACCACACCCTTCGAAGTCGCCGAACCTCAGCAGGAAAGGAAAGCGTCTTCGCAAGGATATGTTTGTGATTCAAGCTCTCCCCCGAGGGTTTGCAAGAGGGGCCGAGGGGCCCTGTCAGACAGATACAGGCCCCGCAGAAACCGAGATCCCCGCTTCTTCCCTGCCTTGGCCCTTGCTGCTCTCACCTTTTACTCCCGCCGCTATCTCGGTTCAATTATATTATGCAGGGCCTTCTGGCCTGAGAGGTACGCTTCTCTCCTCACCGCGTGAGACAGTAAAAGATATCTTGGCGCCGCGCGCCCATCCATATCGCACTGGCAGTTTGGAGCGAGGCTCGCTGCCCCGGCCTTCGGGCCTTACATATTCCACGACGGCGTCCGCGACGCGTCAGCCCACGGAATCGACGGCCAGCCGCGTCCTGTTGGTTTGCTGCGCAATGCTCTACATTTCCAGCGCTTGCGACGCCGAGCCCAATATGAGTGTCAGCGACACCACTACCGACCAGTTCTCTGCAGAGGCAAGCGCCAACAGCGATTTCATTCCCCACTTCACCTTCGTGAACAGCGTCAGCGACGCCGGGTGCAATGCGATTGTCAGGGACACGACCATCTACCAGCACTCCTACACAGCAATCGCCGACAGCAGTTTCATCCATGATTTGTTCTTTGTGACCAGCTGCAGCGACGCCAAGTACTACACGAGTGTAAGCGACATCGTGTACCAGCTCTTCGACTCGGCAAGCGCCGACACCTCTTTCGACAAGCTCAGCATTGAATCGATTAGTTTCTATTTAATTACGGGTACCAGCGACCATCTTTTTTCGGCTTTCAGTGGCAAGATGACGCAACAATATTACAACCAGACAGTTATACCAAGTCGGGACGGAGATTTTGCGAAGTGGCGAGGTTATAAGCAAGAATGTAACATGTGGAAGCTCAGTGAGAATCTTGAAGTGACGAGAGCCTTGCACCAATGTTGGTCCTCAAGCTCACGGGCACCTCGCGGTCGGCCGCGCTCAACATGCACGAGGAAGATCTGCACCCGCAGCCCTCAGAGGACATTGAGGAGCCCGCCGACAGGAAGCGAGATCGAGACCATAAAGGCATCGAGAACGCGCTCAAGCATCTCGAGGCAAACCCCGGACAACAAAAGCTTGTGTAGAAGGGGGGGACGCTCGATAAATTCTTCGAATTGACACAGCATCACCCCAAAAAGGAGAACGCATGACAGACTGGCTCGTACGCTTCGAGGTTGGACTTCAACAGAATCGCGAGAACGAGGTGGACCTCGCCACGCTGGACGACGTCGCCGGTTGGTTCCCGCTGCGGAAAGCGGGACTCGCAGCAGAACGACGTGAACGCGTTGTGGGCAACCTGGCGGGCGAACACTATTCGTTCCAGCGAATCCGAGGATGGCTCGCGCGAGTGTTGCCGGACATCCACTCGTCCGAGCGAACCGCCAGCGTGCCGTCGCGGCCGTGGCCGCAGCGCTCCAACAGCAGTTGGCAGCGCTCATCATCAGACCGAGCTCGGTCAGCAAATGTCGTCGACGAACCCGAGGGCGACAGGGGCGAGTCGGAGGGCGACGGCGACGCCGAGGCCGACGCCCAGGACGCCGTTAGTCAGGAATTCGAAGCCGTCAGCGCTGAGCTGGAGCGGTCCAACTCCGACCTCGGCGAGGCGCTCGATGACGACGACTCCGCCGAGGCGGGGGTCGCCGCGGCGGAGCTCGCCGCGATTCCCGAGGCCATGGCGACCATTCGGTCGGCCCGAGAGGCCATCGAGGGCCGCGGGGAGGGCGCGCCGAAGCGCCGACCCGGTGGCGGGAACCTCCAAGGCCGCGTGGACCAGCGCCAGAAGACCTCGCAGCGCTGGGACTGCGGCGAGAAGGGGCACTGGACAGGCGACCAGGAGCGCCCGGCACCGGGCGCCCGCAAGAGCGCCCCCATGAACAGGCAGAGGGGCGGAGGACGATGGGGCCGGATGCCGCTCGCACCGCCAGGCCAACATCACCGAGCATGTCACCAACCAGACGCGCGTGGAGCTCGGCGACGAGGAGGTGGCATTACATCCAGAAGGCCCGGCCACTCCGCCACCCGAGACGCCGGCGCCCGTGCGCGCGGCGCCCGACGTGGCCACCGCGAACGCCGCCAAGACGGGCGAAACGCTCAACGATGACAGCATCGGTGTGATTGACACCGCCTGTCCGTTCTGCGCTGGCGGGCTCGGGCGGCGCACGGAGGGCACAGGCTCGCCAAGATGGGGCTCGCCGACCAGATCCCGGAGGGGTCCGAGGGCGAACTCTTCGGGCTCGCGCCCCCGAGCAAGCTGCGCGTCACCGCCCCGCTCGCGCGACGCGGTCGCGCTGGCCGCGTCGCATTCAGCGTCGCGGACAGCGCCGCGCTCGGCCCGTTGTTCGGCCGGGACTTCAGCCAGCCGTCCAAGATCGACATCGCGATCTGGATGGAGCAGATGCGCATCGGGGCCCACTCCAGGAGCTCATCGCCAGCAGCGCGGGGCACCCCGCGATTTACCTCCATCCAGAGGAGCGGCTCGCCATCAAGGATGCGGGCCACGTGTTCGGCCCGAAGATCGCCGAACCCAAGGCTGCCAATAACGACAGGGCGGCCTCGCTACCTACGGCCAACACGACGAGCATGGCGGACCCCCTGGTCGAGCCCATCATCGAGTTCATCCCCGAGAAGGAGTTGAACGCACCAAGGCGACTTCAATCGCGTCGAGTCGCCGGGCCACGGCTCACGGCCGCCGCGGCATCTGCTCTGGCCCGCTGCTCTACGGCAACGACGCCGCCTACATTTGCGGCGCCCCTGGAGCCGACGACCACATGCATCAGCGTCGGGCCCCACGATGAGAGCCTAAACTCGGTTTCTGCCCCGAGCGCGCGCTCGGCCATCCGGTCGCGCTAGACACCGACAACGACAGTAAGCCGAAGGATGTCAACATCGTGGAGGAGGAGCTGATGATAATGCGAAGCCGCAAGAAGGGGACGAAGACGTTGCTCATCTCCGGCGAGCGATCGGCCACTGACAAGAGAAGCATCCTGCCGCACGCGGTCAGCCAGGCCCTCAAGACCGATTGGGCCAAGTCAGCTACGCGCCCGGGCCCGGTATCGAACAACAATGCGACCACCCTCTACGAGTGGTGCTGCAACCCCGACAGCAAGCTCAGCGCTAAGAGGGAGACGAATGGAGGAACAGCCATGCGCTGTGGACTTACAGGTCACGATCTCTCACGGAGGGTTACAGTGAACTAGCTAGAGGCACGATCAGGAAGAACTTGCAAGCTGGGGAGAGCGTTCGAGTACACGCCGCCTTTCCACGTGCACCATGGACTGCGTTGCAGCGCATCGCCCTCAAGATCGACCCAAGCAGAGCTGCGCAGCTACAAGCAGACAGGAACCTATCCGCGAAGATGATCGACCTGTCCCTTAAGTCAACGCACCGCCTTCGCAAGGAGTTCGGCAAGCAGCTCGCGGCCCCGTTCGAGTGGCCCCGCTACTGCGACGGATAGGACCACACGAAGAACTACACCGCAGACGCACTAAAGATGCAGCCCCCGCGCGCCATTCACTCCGACGGCTCCGCCCACGGCACTAACACCAAGAAGGGAGGTCCGATCAAGAAGCCGCGGGGGATCATCGCGGAAGATTGCACGGGATCGACGACTCGCTGCGCAAGTTCTGCGACGGCACGATCAAGCACATCGAGGTCCGTGGCCAATTCGCCAAAGACAGCGAGAGCGACGCCAACGCGCTCGTCACGGCGCTGGCCATGCAATTCCGCATGCCGATCCAATCGACGCACCGCGAAGCGAATCCTAGTAGGCCAGCAAGAAGGTGCCGCTAGGAGGACAGCACCGGCTCCAGCGGCCCCAGCCGAACCATCATTAATGGCAGCGGAGGAACGGACTTGCAAGTCCGCCATCATGCAGCCCCACGTCAATACGGGATACCCTGCCAATAATACACTGGCCCGGGCGATCCGAGTGACGGGTGGATCCCAGAGAGCGGGCGAAACGACGCTCAATTTTCATTGTGATGCGCGCGCCGCCCACCAACGACCTCTACCACACTTACCTGGGATGACCGAGCTCGACAGGGATTTCAACGACTCCATTGGGGTGGATTTGCACACCCTGGCCGACTACGCCGGCAACCGGCTGGTCTTCCTTAACGCTATGCGGCGCAGTCTTCCGAGGACACCTTTCGGTTGTTTTTGCCAGACTTCTCGCAGATGTGGATTACCAACGCGCGATCTTTGATGGAGGAGGTCAGTTCGAGGGGGTGCTCTCGAACCAGAGGGCATGGGCTGCCGCCATATGACTAAGGCCACGGCTATGCCGCAGCAGAACGCCACCGCGGAGAAGCAAAGGAGGTGCACGTGGAAGATTCACGCGAGGAAGCTGATTTCAGCATCAGGTTCGACCAGCCCGCGAACGCCAACGAGGTCCAGCGGATGCTTGCCGCTGGCTGCTGGGCTAGGAGGCCATGAACAGCTCAGTCAACGCCACTGGCTATTCGCTTGCACAGCGGGTACTCGGACGTGGATTTCAATTACCATGCTGTTTGCTGGGCAGCGCTGGGGAGCTCTCGCCGCGCGGGAGGGCAGTTTCCGACAAGCCCTTCTCCGAGAGAATCGCCATCATGATGGGCCGCCCAGACCTCCATCCAGCATTTGCGCTTCAACCAGTCCTTATCCCGGGCGCTGCTCGCACGATCGCGCGCAGACGGAGCTGAACATGCACAGTGCGTCTACCAGATGGGAGACCAGGTGCACTACTGGAGGGGGAACGGCAGGCCCATGCGCGAATGGGAATTGCAGTGGCATGGGGCTGGCATCACCACTGGGTTCGAGGGCGCCTCGAACGCATGGGCCAGCCGCCGTTCGTCGGTGGTCAAGGTCAACCGTGGACACCTACGACATGCTTCCGCAGCCGAGCTCGTGCCACGCGGACAGGCACACAATGCCCTGGACGGCTTCCAGCTGGACAGCAGCCACCAGGCCCTGGAGGAGACGGTGGCCCACCGCCTGGCGAACGAGGAGGCGGAGGCGGAGTTGGAGGGCCAGCGGTTTTCAACGGTCACCCCCTGGAGGAGACGAAAACGCGCTCATGGACCTCTCCGGTGCGAGACCACAGAAACGTCCTAGGACAACAGACGCACCACCAGCACTACCGCCACCGCAACCGCCGACGGCTACTGCGCAGCATAATTTTGGGAACGTCGAGGACGCTCTGGGGAGGGCCCGTACCGCAGCTGAATGGCTTCGCCGACAACAAAGAGACGACGAGTTTACTACATGCGGAGGAGCCTCTGGCAGCGGTTCAGCACCAGCACCTTTGGGGGGAGACCTTCCGCCTGCGCCTGCGCATCTTCCTGGCGCGTCGACATTGCCGGACTCAGAGTCAGAAGCTGCTGCGCCAGCTGCGCCAGAACACGAACCAGACGACGCCCCAGCACCAGAACAATAACCAGACGCTGAACAACCCGATGCACCACAAGAACAGCCTGCTGCACGAGACGGTGGTCATTCATCAGATGCCGACAGTTCCGGACCCGAAGGATTTCGCAGTTGGAGCAGGGCCGCGCAGGGGCAAGCCCACATGGAGACCATCGCACGAAGACCGCGAGACCCTGAAGAACAACGCGGGAACAAAACGCAGCGACAAGTTCATCAAGAAGTCGCCCCGCGCGCTCATCAGCGAGATCGGTTCGATGATAGAGACGACCGGACCAAGGCTGCCAAGCGCAAGGACCTCTTGGACGACCTGCCGAAATGCTTCGAGAGGCCCAAGGACACCCTCAAGACCGACCTCTACTTGGACAACTACCTCAGGTGCAACGGGGACGAGCTGCACTCACCCATCAGGCTCCGGTAGGTTATGCCCACCGGAAAGGCCGCAGTTAAGGTGATCAAGTACGACAATTTCCCCATTAAGGAAAAGAAGCTCACGGATGAAATCACGCAGGTCGAGTGGCCCAAGTCGACAGAGTTGGGCGCATGCACGAAGTTGCCGCCCACGGAGCTGAGGGGCATCCTCGAGCGCCACCCTAGAATGCGACCTGCGGGCGCCCTTTGGGCGATAACCCGCAAGGCCCAGAACCCCATGAAGGCCCGTGTTGTCGCCCAGGGGTGCTAACTGGAAAAGTCCCTATTTCGCACTGACGCGCCTTCCGGGTCTGGGGACGCGCTCTATCTTAAACTGCCCGCCGCCCCGAAGTCAGGCTGGGACCTCGCGCCATGCGACGCGATGACGCCCTACCTCCAGTAGGGCAACAGCGAGGGGCTATTGCTGCGGATGCCAGCCAAGAACCCACTGTCAGGGACTTTGCTTTGCGAAATCGCGATGGCGACTGGCGCCATCTATAGCGCCAGAGACGCCGGCCGACAGCGGTATCTCCACGCTCAGAAGGCGTTCCAGGACACGGCCTTGTCGAGAGCAAGCTCGAGAAGGGCCTCGCTGCCATGATCCACTCGCGCGTGGACGATTTCCTGATCGCCCTGTGCGACAATTCCAGCACGTGGAAGCGGGCCATGGCCCTACTTCAGAAGAAATTGCACCTCAAGAAGATCGAGGGCATCATCAAGTACTGCGGCCGGACCATCACCAGGTCCACCGAGGAGTACCGCATCACCCAGGCGACAGCCGCTGCGCAGGTGGACTTCGTCGAGCTGAAAAAACCAAACGTGGACGATCACCAGAAGATCGACTTACTGCCTCGGAGAGCTGAAAAACCAAACGTGGACGATCACCAGAAGATCGACTTACTGCCTCGGAATCTCTGGCTACCGCCACGTACTCGGTCAGTTGCTGCGGCTTGCATTCCAGACCCGAATGGAAATCGCCTGCCCGGTGAGCATGGCAGCGCGCCGCATGAACGCCTCCACGGTGGCCGACGCCACGACGCTGAACAAGACCGTCACTTATGTGCACGGATCTGCCGTTTTCGCCATCGGAATCAAGTGAAATGCGACGATCTGCTTCAGCGACACCGCCTTCGCCAACCTGGACGGGGTCAAGAGCCAGTTGGGAACGGCGGTGGGCCTGACCCGCAGGCCGCGCGACGTCGTGGCAGGACGGCATGACCTATGCCTGCCCGCAGCCTGGCACTCGGGCACGGTCCAGCGCTGCGCGAAGTCCACGCTGGCTGCCGAGGGCGACGCGACTCTCGAAGGAGCCGAGACGAACACTTGATCACGGAGGCTTACAAGTCGAAAGAGCCGCTCCAGAGGATCGACGACCTCAGCCAGGCACGCCCTGGGGAGATCTGCACAGATAGTAACGGCTTGGCCACTCACATTAGGTCTGATGTGGGCCAGTCCACCGACAAGCGGTTCCAGATCGTCGCTGCAATGACCAAGGAGTCCGTAGACCCCAACAGCCGCTTCATGCTCACATGGACCCCTACACGGAGCATGGTCGCCGATGCGCTCACCTTGATCACGGAGACGGAAGCGTTGCTCGCCTTCCCCGGCGCAAAGAAGCATAGCTTCGGAACGCGGCAGCCACGCGCGCGTCGCGACCTGCCCCGGCCGCGTCGAAGGGCAGCCCACGCCTGCGCCTACGATACCTGACGCCAGCTATTATTGGCACACGTGGAAACTCATCACGATGTTTCTGATGGTTGGCATCCTTATTGGATGCAGTTGTTTGCTACGATGTGGTTTGTGATGCGCCAGAATACCCGGTTACGCGATGACCTGAGGAGCGAAGAGAAGGCATCAGACATCGCGAATGGACACCATCCAGGATGGGATGGACGCCACCTTGGCCGGCGTCATCATGAGAGGCCAGCCACGATCCCCGAGAACGCCGATGGAGATGTGCCGACGGTTTCTCCACCAGCGCTTGTTGCCGCGCAAAGCCAGTCATCATCCTCAGCCAGCCGCTCGGCAGCGCTGGCGCCAGCTGCGCCCGCGTCGCCACGGGGACCGAGGGCACCATCACCGCCCACCACGGTTGCCAGCTCATCATCGGCGAGTGTTGCTTCATGGAATGGATCGACACGGTTGCGCCCATGGAGATGCACGAGCGCGTCACCAATCAGCGCAACATTCGAGCCGCGCACAAACCGCACTCCGTGCACATTACTTGCAGGACCCGCAAAAAGCACACATCGTGGCGTCGCCAGAACCACATGACCAGTGCGCCTGATTTCCGCGAGCATGCACCACAGCCTGCGCTGGGACCTGCAGCACAGGTGGAGTCAGATCACGGGGGCTGAGAGGCCCACGCCCGCGAAAACTGCCAGGAAGATAACGTGAAGCACGCCGCCGCTCTGCGCCGCCGCTCTGCTCCGTTGCTGCTTTTTTTTACACCAGGACCGCCACGTCTGGCGGCCGACTACGCAAGTCCGCATTGCAAGAGCGAAGTTGCAGCGCCCGGCACCCACCAGCCAAGTAGCTCCACTCGGTGTGCGCAGTTTTTTCCTTCTCAGATGGCGACGACCACCCTGCTATTTGTTTTCTCACCGAGTATGAACGACACTGGCCGCGAGCCAACGCCAAGAGCTTGCTAGAATGCATGTTCTGCCGCTGCGCGTGGCAGCACCCGTTGCGTGCCCTGGGGCAGCCGGATTGCAAGACGGCAAGGCCGTTTGCCTGTGCTTAGGTGGGGACGCCGCTCCCGGCGCCCGCTAAATCGCCGAATGCAGCCGCGAGTGGTTTAAGATGGTTACCGCTCTGGACGCCATAGGGGGCGACCAGGAGGAGAGCGATTCAAGCTCGCCCCCGAGGGCTTGCAAGCGGGACCGAAGGACCCTGTCAGACAGATGGAAGCCCCGCAGAGGCCGAGATCCCCACTTCTTCCATGCCTTTGCCCTTGCTGCTCTCACCCTTTACTCCAGCCGCTTTCTTTGTTCAGTTGTATAGGTCTCAGCGTCGTTCGGGTCGAGATCCTGAAAATTTTGAAACTGCTGTAACTTGTGAAACTTTGAATTTTTGAAACTTCTGCAACTTCTGAAACTTCTAGCACTTTTAAAAATTCTGGAACTTTTGAAATTCTTGAACATGTTAGAACGTGGGAAACTGTTGAACCGTTGGGCACTTTTGGAACCTTTGGCACTTCTGAAACTTCTGAAACTTTCTGACAGCCTCGCAAACATTCGAAACGTTGGGAACTGGCGAAATCTTTGAAATTGCTGATTTTTTTGAACCCTTTTTCGAAATATTTGATATGTATGGCACGTTTCAAACCCCTTGAAGTTAGCAGACTACTGGAACGGTTGAAGCTTTTGAAGCGTTTGGAACTTTGATGCTTCTGGCACTCTTGTAGTTGTTGAGAGTCGAAGCTTTCACACATAAAAAATTTCAAAGGTTTCAAGAGTCCCAAAATATTCAAAAGCTTCAGACAATCCAGGATACACACGCAAACCGAACAAAACCAACAAATCACATGCACCCAGGGATTCGCTACAACTTTTGAAACTTTTGGAATGTGTGAAACTTGTGAAACATTTGCCAGTTCTGAACATGCACCATATCTTCTTTTAAAATTATGTTGTGAACATATAGTCAGTACTAGTGTATATTCAATAGTGTACACGCTGTTGGTGCATATCGTATATGTACATACACATACATGCGACTGCTTTAAAAGCACTAAATTGAAATATATTGTAAATAATTACCAGAAGTGATACCATGTATAACATAGATCATATATATAATGTCATATCGAATACATATACAGTATATTCTATGTATACTTCAGACAATAATACGACATACAACAGTTGCCAACGTACATCGTACACCATATAATACAACCTAGTTAGTGTGTATCGTACTGTATAACATCACAAACATTCAGTATATAATGCAATGCAGTCTACATCTTACACTATTTAAAGTTGATGTTGTAAATTATAGTTATGAGAACAGATAGTGCAATATATACATACATCACACATTATACAATACATGGGAGATAATACCTGCGAGTGCTCGCCTGCCGCTTCATCGCCAGGCGCGCCGGCGGGCTTCTCCGTTTTCTCTGCGAGCGCCTTGGGCTTCCAAATCATCTTGAGCCGCTTGCTCACTCCAATGTCCACGGGCCTGATCAGCTTGTCGGCCATAAGCGTCATGCGGGACTTCCTCGTCTGGGACTCGTCCACGTTGAAGCACATTGCCGCCATGGGGTCGAACGACCCCCACAACCTGATGCGGGCCCCGTTGCAGAGAACGGATGTTGCGGCCAACGCGCAACCGAAGATGGGAAATGCAGGATGCGCCATGCGCGCGCTTTTGATATGGATCGCCTCGCACCCTGCTTCCCCAGCGATGTACCCCCCGCGCTTCGCCCTCACGCCGCCTTTTCGCCTTCCCCACGCTCAGGAACACATCGCTGCACACCGCCGTCGCACCTCGGCGCGCGGCGCGCGAACGAGCCCAGGCTGGCGCGAGCTAGCCTGCCAAGCGCGGTCGTTTCGAGCCTGAACGGCGGCGGGCGAGACGAGAAGATGGGCGGGCGGAGGTCCAGGAAAATGGATGGACCCCCTCATGGGGCCCCTTTTTCATCGGGCGGCGCCGATACACGGGCGAATGACGGCTGCTCAGTCTGATCGCAACTACTATTTCATGTATGCCTGCCCTCTTGGGCGAACCAGCCCGCTCATTATCCCCGCCAGATCTCGCTGGCGAGCTGTGCCTGGACGGCCTGGCGCGACGCCCCTTTTCAGTTCTACGGTTGCTGCCTCCTTTTTCAGCACCCCCCTATGTATATGAATGTATCAGTTCACTCCAGCTGCCCTGCTGCACGCATTTTTACAGTAACGAAAAATCAGATCCCCACCCAAATGTTAGACCCCACCAATTTCAATAAACAAGGGGGGGGGGTAAAATTCGGCCCGAAGTGTATGTTTTACACAGCGTGTGCCCCGCCCCACCCCCCCTTTCTGGACCCCCCCCCTGGTCCCCAAATTCCCCTCATGCGCCTAATCCGTCTGATGTTTGCTTAGCGAACTGGTTTTGGACGGCCTGGTGCGAACGCGCTGGGAATCAACGCCGCCGAAGCTTCAAAAGTTTCATAAGTTGCAAACATTCAAAAACTTCAGAAGTTTCAGAACCATTCGAGCTTCGAAACCAGGATTTTGACCCGAACGAGGCCGAGCCCTTATTATTATGCAGGGCCCTTGGCCTGAAAGCTACGCCTCGCCTCGCCGCGTGATAGAGTAAAAGATATCTTGTCGCCGCGCGCCCATCCATATCACAATGTTGACTTGGTCTGCGACTTGACTCTCGCCGAGCGATGGGCCCAGAGGAGAGGGTCCGCAACGCTTCGTAGAAGTGCTGGGACATCGAAGGGACGGGGCTCCTGTGAAAGGCGAACGCGGACGAAACTTCACCGGATTTCGACCGTTTTCGAGCACGTGGCGCAAGTGGTTTCCGAAATGCGCCGCTCATCCCTCCCCAGGAAAATTGTTGGCGCTGATCTGCCTCTTGGATCGGTGGCCGAATCTTCGTCCACTTTCGATTCGGGGAAACGTAAGAATCGAGTAAGCCAGAATTCGAGTTCACCTACGTTTTTTGACGAGCGCGTCTTGCATTTCGACGGTCCAGTTTGCGTGGGACGTCTGCAGCGGGAGTCCGCGTCAAATTTCAGACTTGGTTTCGTCATTTTCATGATGGCCCCGTCAGGCCAATCAGGAGCAAAAACCGCCTGGACCCGACATCTGGCGCTTATCAAGCGGCTTCGGGCGTTTCTGAACCAGCCTTGCCTTGTTAAATTCCTCATGCGGGTGCGTCTCTAAATGGCTTCGCGCGTCGGGGTGATCCGTCTGCGGGTGGGTTCTCTGCGTCCCAGAGGGTGCTTAGTGCACGACGGCGGCGGGCGGCGGCACGCAGAGGTCATCGTCGTCGTCGTCGTCGTCCTCGTCGTCGTGGTCCTCGTCGTCGTCGTCGTCGTGGTCCTCGTCGTCGTTGTAGTCGACGTCGTCGTCGTCGTCGTCGTTGTCCTTTTCGTCGTCGTCGTCTTCGTCCTCGTCGGTGATCCGTCCCGAGTCTCGCGTCTCCCCGCCTGCCCTGCGGAGAATGGGGCGGCGGCGGCGAGAGCGCGCGGGCGCCTCTCAGGCGCTACGCCGGCCTGGTCTTCTGCTCGGCGAGCGGGGGGCCGGCTGCGGGGGCTCGCCGCGGTGCGGGGCAGGCGTGTCGCAAAACGACGCGAAGATCGGGACAAAATCGGATCGGGATAACTCGAGATCTCTGAGAATCGGCGGGTTTGGAGGATGTATTGGGCGCCGCGGCCGCTCCAGAGCGTTCCGGAACACTCTGAGAGCGCTCCGGAACGTTCTGGAGCGATTTATCCCGATCCTAGCCTTGTTTTATGTGTGCCGCGAGGGCGGTGCAGTAGAGGCTGATTAGTAGGTCGCCCCTGCCCAACAAAGGGTGCCCTTGTGTCCCGTATTTCGCGGCCCATGCCTCCTGCATGCCTGTGGCAGGGTGTCCTTCCGAAGCGACTTGTGCCCTCTCGCGCGTCCTCTCCACTCAGCCCCGGCTTTATTGTATTCTGAGCATTGCGAAGAAAGGGTCAAGGGTGTTGTCGGAGGAGAGCGAGGGGGGGGAAGTGAGAGCGAGAAGGCCTTCTCAGAAGGCGGCGGGACTTCTCAGAAACCCTCGCGCCTTCTGAGAAGTGTTTGTATGTCCTCGGAGAAGGCTAAACAAAACTTCTCAGAAGGCCGGGGGACTTCCGAGCCTTCCGAGAAGGCTTTCTCCTTCTCACTCCCCCCCCTCGTTCACCGCCGAATTGCGAAAAGAATGTCAAGGGTCTTCGAGGACAGGGTCCCCAGAGTTTTTGTTTGCTGTGTTTGGGTTCCCAGGGCCCTCCCCCAGGGTTTCAGAAACATGCAGGATGAAAAGTTCATCACCTGTAAAACCCGTGATCCAGAATCCGATTCCACCAGGACTTCTACCATATTGAGAAATCCACCAGCATTCACCGATGGGCTCTCGTTTTTCTCCGTAGCGTTGCGAGCAACCATTATGTGCGTTCCAGGGTCTTGGATGGTCAACCTTTCAGCTATGTGCGATTCGGGTGTCCATATGTGAGCAACCAGATGTTCATGGAAGGGAATTGCTTGCAATCTCTTGCGTGTTGCGTGTTGAGGTCACCAGGGCCACTTCAGAGGGCGCGGACATGTTTGCAACAAACAGGCAGGGGAAACCGAAGCGACCACTAGTCGGGGCCTCATGCTCCCGAACAGCTGCAGGGCGTCGCGAAGGCAGAGGCAGGAGGGCACACGTAATGTTGGGGCGGGGTACGCCCTTGCGATGCGCTACTGGATAATTCGACCTTGCGCACAGTCGTACAGATTTTCGGTCACACTGCGCGCGCAAACTACACTGTACTGTGTGTGATGCGTGTAAACATTCGCAAGCCAATACATCGTAACCTGAGTTCGGCACCCATACGGGCACACTCGCATGGAGGCTGTACGTTGAAATAGTCTGAAATGTTTCACCTCTGACGTTATGGATGCTTCGTGGGAGCTGGGCGTCAGCGCCTGCTTTGTTGAGGCTTCGTTGGTGGTGGTTGCGATGATCTCGCTGTTATTCTTCCCTATGGTGGAGGAAAGTGATTGAACTTCTTGCAGGGAAAGCAACATGCGATTGGACCAGCGAGCGAGAAATACATAAAACGGGGTCCGAGACGGGCGCGAGGCGAATGCAAGCCTGTCTCCGGGATACGCCGACCAGGCGGCACACGCATTGTTTGCAGAGTCAGGTGGAGACCAGGGCAGGTTCGCAACATCATAGAGTGACCAGGGGGCGTGTGGGGAGCAGCACTGCATACAATGGTACGCAGAGCACGGTCAGTTCACAGAAATCGAGGTGGACGAGACGAGCTTGCGCATACGCACCAGGGAGGACCGTCGTGTGAATGCGCATGCACATACATGTTCA
>CAUYUJ010015922.1:78388-136668 GCA_963575745.1 Prorocentrum cordatum | reverse complement strand
TGCGTGTGCGTGTGCGTGTGCTTGTGCGTGTGCGTGTGCGTGTGCGTGTGCGTGTGCGTGTGCGTGTGCGTGTGCGTGTGCGTGTGCGTGCGTGCGTGCATGCGTGTGTGTGCACGTATATGTGAGTGGGTGCGTGTGTGTGTGTGTTCGTGTGTCTGTGTGTGCGTGCGTGTGTGTGTATGCGTGTGTGTGTGTGCGTGTGTGAGTGTGCGTGTGCGTGTGTGTGTGTGTGCGTGTGTGTGTGTGCGTGTGTGCTTGCGTGTGTGCGTGCGTGTGCGCGTGCGTGTGTGTGTGTGTGTGCGTGTGTGCGTGTGTGCGCGTGCGTGTGTGTGTGCGTGTGTGTCCCAGGGCCCCTTCGATATGTGCGGGTCGGGCGCGCGCCCCCGAGGAGAAAACACAGTGTCGGTGTGTCTCCGTGCGTCCCGCTCGAGGCCGTCTCCCTCCTGCTTCTCAGGGTCCCTTTCGGGCGCCCGCGGGGCCTCTCCGCTCCCCCCCCTGCTCGCCTCGCCCCGTCCGCTCTCTTTCCCTTCTCGCCTCGCCCCGCTTCTTGCCGTGGTCCCGCTCTCGGGCCAAGCCTGCGAGCGACGAGGAGGGGGAGGAGGAGGAGGAGGAGGAGGAGGGTGAGGAGGAGGAGGGGGAGGAGGAGGAGGAGCCGAAGCAGGGCTGAACCTGAACGGTGTTTTTCGTTTTCGTTTCGTTTCCGTGTTCCCTCGTGTGGTCTTCAATCCAGCTCTGACGCAAAACGAAGTCGAAACGAAGACGGCCCACGAAATCGCCAGTACACCGTTCAGGTCCACCCCTGAGTCGAAGAGCAACATATCATCGGAGGAGGAGAGTGAGGAGGAGCAGGAGCCGAAGAGAAGAGGAGGAGAAGAAGGAGAAGGAGGGAGGAGAAGGAGGAGGAAGAGGATTCGCTTGCATTTTGCCTAAGTCAGCATACTGTATATGTGCTTGCATCATATCGCTACATGCTTTTGCATCGAGTCTTCGCAACGTCAAAAAGGAGCAGGAATCGAAGAACAACAAATTGTATAAACAACAAACGAAGTTTCGCGCGGAGTTCTTGGAGTCGGTGCTGGGCCCCCCGGGCCCCCCCGGGGAGCCTCCAGCGCCGCCCCTGGAGCGCTCCGCGCGCCAGGGAGGGAGGTTCAGCGCAGACCTGAGAGATCCGCGCAGAACTCCGAAAGTTCCCGTTCATTCAAGTCTGTTCGCTCTTCTAAGGAGAGGAGGAAGAGAAAGAGGAGGAAAAGGAGGAAGACAAGAAGGGAGAGGAGGAGGAGGAGGCGGAGGAAGAGAAGGAAGGAGGAGGAGGAAGAGGAGGGGAGGAGAAGGAGGAGGAGGAGGAGGGGGGAGGAAGAGAAGGAAGAGGAGGAGGAGGAGGAAGAGAAAAATGAGAAGGAGCAGGAGGAGGAGGAGGAGGAGCAGGAGCAGGAGGAGGAGGAGGAGGAGGCGGGGGGTGGGCAGCGCCGGTCGTCGTCCTCGTCGACGTCGCTTGCCCTGGCTAGCTGCTCTGCCGCCTCGGCGAGCTGGGCCACGCCGACGTCAGCTGCGCCGACGAGGCGCAACCCCCCCACTCTGCCTGGAGCGGGAGGAGTTCGATGCTCGTTTTGGGGACCCTTCCTGAGGTCCACCTAATGGATCTCTGTTCGACTCAGGTTCGACTCGAGTTCGACTCGGGTTCGACTCGGGTTCGACTCAGGTTCGACTCAGGTTCGACTCATGTTCGACTCAGGTTCGACTCAGGTTCGATGCAGCTTCGACGCACGAGTGGAGCGAGTGGCTCCAGGAAGGTCCCCAGAATGAGCATCTAAGAGGAGAGCTTCGGTTTTAAATCAGGGGAGCTTGGTACACCCTCTTACAGTCAAGACGCTGAGATAAGGAGCAGTTTGGGTTCGGAAGGGGCTCGATGCTCCTTAGGGTCCTCCAATGGTGTTCCTCTTGCCCTCCTGGGGCACGGAGGCGCTTACAGGGCCAAGGAGGGGCTGGAACGGGAGGAAAGCTTCAGTTTCAAATCATGGGAGCCTGGTAGACAGTCGGGGCCCTGAAGAAGGAACCCTTTTCGTTGGGGAGGGGCTCGGTGTTCCTTGCTTGTTCTGCAGTGTACCTCCGGTTCTCCTGGGGTTTCCCATGGGGAATCGAAGTTCAATGTATGGGAGAAAGGGGCCTCGTCCCTTATTTAGGGTTCCTTAGGTCAACGCCCCGACTGTACCCTCTTACTTCCGTCTTCAGCGTCGACTAGCGTCGATAGTGTTTGGGAGTGGATGAGATAGCGCCGATTTAGCGTCGGCTAGCGTCGATGAGCGTCGATGTAGCGTCGATGAGCGTCGATTTAGCGTCGACTAGCGTCGATTCGCAAGAGCCGACAAACTGGTATGGGAGGCTCCCATGAGTTGCCACCAAAGGAGAAAAGTCTGGTACGGTCAGAATGGGTACGGAAAGAAAGGGGACGAAGGTTGGCAGCAGGTCCTGTCCGTTTTGGCATGAGTTGTCGTCAGTGTCGCCTCGGGCGTTTTTTGTTTGAGACAGGGGTTGGCCTGCCCAACAGCGAACGCTGTCGGTTTTAGACATCATTGACTGTTGGGCATAGTACCCATGATCCCCTTATCCATTTTTGGCTTGCCCAAGAAAAACTGCACCACCACCACCACTAGGAACCATGGAGATGACGGTCGTTACGGAAGGGAGCGGGGGCACGATTCGCGTTAGCGTTGCTTGAGAATGCTCAGGAACGACTTGGCATCGTTCGGACGTGTGCATTGTTTTCTCGGCGAGGACCGTCGAGGAGCATTTTGGATGATCTTGCGAAAAGATAAACGCACGGAATCGAAAATTGCACGTGGAATGGACATCAGAGCGATGATGGTGGCGTCTGCCCAGACGGCGACGGCACGAATCGTGGCGTTACCAGGGAGAGCGGGGCGTTGGCGGAGCCGGTGAGGAACGTATGGGTCGCAGGGGTGCGACCTCCAGCGAGGAGGTCCGCGGTGTTTCTTCGAGCAGGGAAGGGGGACCACACCACCAGGCGGACACCCCCCTCGGCTCCTCGCGCGTGCGGTGGTGGTGTCGGGTGGCAGCGCGCGTTCCGGGAGAGGAAGAAGGCACGATTCGTTCTGGCGCTGGTTGAGAATGTCCAGGAATCCAAACGGCGCCGGCGCGAATCGTAACTTTACCAGGGGGCGCGAGGGGGGGCGGGGCAGGTGACGGGCGTTATTGCGAATGACAAGAGAAGGCCTGCAGGGGAGCGAACTCCAGCGGGATGGTCCACCATGCTTCCCGAGCTGGGGATGGGGGATGTGCAGGAGGGGAAAAAACACACAGACACCATTTAGCGTCGCTTCCCAGGAAGATATGGGAAAATATGGGAAGTGGGGGGGAAGACGAAACTTCAAAAACATGCGAAAATATGGGGAATGCTTTTTTATGTGTGTGTGTATTTGTTTGTGCGTCCTGGGGCCCCTCTGAGATCCCTCTGGGGCCCCTCTGGGGTCCCCTCTGTATTTGTTTGTGTGTGTAGATGTCTCGAGCAGGGAAGGGGGGACCACACCACCAGGCGGAGCCCCTCTGGCTTCTCGCGCCGGCGGTGGCTTGCAGCATTCCTGTCGCGTGTCGTGCTCCTGCGGTCCGCGGGGTCGAGGATCGGGCCGGGCGAAAGGGGGGGATTGGGAAAGGGGCGGATACGAAATTTGCTGCATGCAGCTGGTTTCGGCCCCACCGAGGGGCCCATGCCTCGATACACAGCCGTCTCCGGCGCCGGGAGGCGCCGGGAAAATCAGCTACGTGAGCTGATTTTCAAACCCCCCCTTTGCTATCCCCCCCTTTCGCCCGACCCGAGAGGAGTTCGCGGGCAGGTCGAGCGGTGCCAGGGACGAATCGCGGCACGAGCTCTTGCCGGACGAGTGACCAGCGGATGTTCGACGGATCTGGGCCGTGGGGGCGACGGGCAATAGCGTCTGGCGCAGCATGGCGCACCATGGCGCACGGTTCGAGGAGGCGTCTGGGGAGGCCGAGGGACCAAGGTAGATTTGCCAAGGGGGTTCAAGAGATGTTGTGTTGTGCAGGTCTTGTTGCAACAGCGTACAGACGACGGCGCGCATCCAGAACGCTACGCGGAAGGCTGATGTCACGGCAAGATGTATGCCAAAGATTTGCAGTCCCAGCGTGGGTTGAATGCACAGTTGTTTCAGGTTCTTATGGCGCTTGAGAAGGCAGCGACACGGATCAGCCACTCCCCGTCTGTTTATTTGTTTTTCTCTCTCTCTCATTGGTTCTCTCTCTCTCTCTCGCTCTCTCTCTCTCTCTCTCTCTCTCTATGTATACATTTACATGTATATCTATACTTGCATATCTGTATATGTATGTAGGTCTGCCTTTCTCCGTCTCTCTCAGTATTTCTCTCTCTCTCTCTCTCTCCGTCTATACTTTAATCGGACATCGCATGCACCGAACAAAGACATGTGCCAGAAAGATGTTGGTGCAGACTTACCCTTGAGGGTGGCCCTCTCGAAGTTGCCCGCGTAAGGTCGCGCGTAAGCGCCCTCGTTGCCAATGCAGCGCGTCGCGCTCTCGGCCCGCGTAAGCCACCGCTGATGCTCGTTATGTCAGCTCGCGTAAGACCCGTTTATTTTCGTGGCCCCTTCTCTTCCTTTCTGGCAGCCGCCTTTACCCGCACGATCCACTTGGGCCATGGGCACCTCCTCGACCATCTTGGGCAAGTTTAGAAGTCAGCTGCTGCTTCTTGGAATCATACTTGCCGGTGCTTGGGGCATGTGGACATCCCTGAAGCCAAAATTTGAACCACCTTGGAGCATCCGAGGGAAATGTTCGGCCATGGGCGGGCGCTTCTCATTTGGCGGGCCGCCGCCATGGGCTGAGGGAGCGCCTGGCGAGGATGCAGACCCTGGACAAGGTCTGTCTTTCCTCCTCGCGCTGCACTTTCTCGCCCTCGTCCTTCTCCGCAGCCATTTGGGCTGAACCTATTTTTTTTCGCAAGCCAGGGACAGGCAGCTGAGTAACGTGTACGAAGGTCATGGGGCTCGACAGCGGCAAGCACGGCGGCGGCCACGGCCGCTACGACAGGAGGGATTACTACCAGGCCGACTACAGCGATTATTCGGCCAGCAGCACCCTGTCAGAGAATTGTAAGCGCACCGCGTCTGTGCGATTCGCCGAGCCAGCAGACTCCGAGCCAGCGGCGCTGCAGGAGTTCGAGAAGAAGCTAACCAACGTGCAGAAGGATTTCGCCAAGCAGCTGCAGAGCATGAGCGAGAAGGACACCGAAAAGTTCGATGCAGCAGGTTGACGCTATCACCGGCTGGCTCCCTTTGTTCTAGTCGTTCGTGACGTCTGCTCAAAGGTAGACTGCCTTGCTCCTCACCATCACCCTTTGCATCGATCTCCTCCTACTCCTCCTTAGCCTCCTCCTCCTTCCCCATGCCGTCCCGTCCCCACCCCTTCGCAACGATATTATCCTCCTCCTCCTCCCCCTCCTCCTCCTCCTCCTCCTCCTCCTCCTCCACCTTCTCCTCCTCCTCCTCCTCCTCCTCCTCCTCCTCCTCCTCCTCCTCCTCTTCCTCATCCTCCCTCCTCCCTCCTCCCTCCTCCCTTTCTCCGTGTTCCTTCCCTGCCTGCGTCCCTCACTTCCTCATTTCCCCTCCCGCCGTCCCTCCCATCCCCTCCTGCTCCCTGCCGCCGACGGCTGGCTCTTGCTGCCGCACGCTGCTGCCAGCCGACGTTTCGTTGCCGAGTGCCTCTGCTCGGCCACCCCGCGCGCCTCCCCACGGCCTCGCCGCGCGAGTGCGCCCTCCGTTCCCTCCTCCTGCTTCTGCGGCCGCCCCATCGACGTTTCTCCTCCCCTCGCGCGCGGGTCGATTCGCAGCACCGCAGCCCGGGTTGTTTGGCCGCGTGTGCGGACGGCCTTCTGCCGCGCGGCGACGTCAACAAGGTGTGTGTGTGTGTGTGTGTGTGCGATGCGTGTTGTTGCGTGCTGCACCCGATGACCGTTGCTGCTGTTCTGCTGCTGGTTGGTGCCGTCCCCGGCTAGATGGTTGGCTAGTTCGCCGACGACGGTTCCCTTACAGTGCTTCGCCATAGGGTTCTAAGAGAGATCAGAGATCGCCTCGCGGAGCTCATCCTTGGAAGTGTCCCTCGACGTCGGCGCGGTGTCGGCGTCGCACTGTTCCCTCGCCCCAGCTCGAGGGTGGTGCGCCCTGGGTCAAAACACAGCGGTGCGCCCCAGAAGCGCTCCAGGTGCCTTCGCATCGCTCGGACGTGTGCGTTTTTCCTTCGGCGAGGACCATCGAGGAGCATTCTTGATCATTTGGCGACAAAACCACGCACGAAACCCAAAAAAAACACAGGGAATGGACGTCCGAGCGATGGCCAGGTGCACTCCGTGCGTTGCCGCTCAGGTATCCTGCGCCTCAGGTCCACAGTGGTGCTCCCCAAGACCGCGCCAGGTGCACTCCGTGCGCTCCCTCTCGAGGATGGTGCGCCCCAGGTACAGAATCAGGGGGCCACCTGCGAACCCTACCCCTAACCCCCCGCGATTTCTGAGGGGGAGGGTGGGGTTCACTTCGTTCGGGAGCTCCCAAGCGAAGTGAACCCCACCCTCCTCAGAAATCGTCGGGGGTAGGGGTAGGGTTCGCATGTGCCCCCTAAGAATCCAGAGCGCGCGGTGGGGGCACGGAGGGTTCTCGCCATTCCACGTCGCCCGATAGCGCGGCAGGCGCAGAGGAGGCTCACCGCTCCAGGCCTCGGAGGTCCAGAAAGCATGGCAGGGCGCAGGATCCTCACCAGTCTAGGTTCCCCAGGTTCAAATCTTCGACTTTTGATGTTCAAACCTATTTTAGCCTTGATCACCAGAAAGAATTTCGAGCACCAGGAAAAAGGACCGACACTCGAAGGTTTTCACGTGTCGGGCCCTGGGAGACACTTGTCCGACATTGTTTCGACATTGTTTCGACACCCTTTCGACTCTTTTCCGGGTGCTCGAAATTATTTCTGGGATGTGGTTTTCAAGTACGATGGGAACAACATAATCTGCGAGTTACGCATGCAAACATTATCTGAAGCTCTACGGGATCTACACTGGAACGCTAGCGTCCCGTTGTTGACGTGCTTTGTTGGGATGGTGCTGCTTATGTTGGAGGGTCTCGGGGCACGTGTGGAGGCTCTTGGGGGCGCTTGGGGGGCATCTTGTGTGGTCTCGGGGCATCCTGGGGACCCCGCCGCTATGACATTGTTGAGCTGCAAGATGGCTATATGTGAGCCCTCTAGATGGGCCGTATTGGGGATCTCTTGTGGCCGTCAGGGGGTGTCTTGATGCTTTAGTTAGGCCGTCCTGGCTTCCACAAGTGAGTTGGAACGTGGAGGCATCTTATGGCGTCGTGGGCTGCTCTGGAAGCTTTTTTGGTCTATCTCGGGGCCCGTCTGGGATGCCCTGAGGAATTCTTGGTTTTCTCGTCTGTTGGATTGGAGTCTTCCGAAGTCATTTGAGTCCATCTGGGGCCGAGAAACCAGGAAAGCCGAAGCACCCCAAGGCATGTAGATTCCAATGAAATGTGGGTGATTGGCGCCTGCCTTGGGGTCTTTATGGGGCCGCTCGTGCGCTTCTTGGAGCCTCCTGGGGCCCCCTGGGCCGTCTCGGAGGCAGTCCTGGATCCTGGCGGCCTCTGGTGGCATCTTTGCGCGTTCTGAGGCTCCAGATCCTCCGCGGCCCTTCTGAGGGTCCCCTGGGGATGCAATCCGTTGGCTGCGAAAAGCGAGCCCACAGGAGAGGGGCCTGGGAATAGGCAGACATCTCCACGCGCATGTACCCATCGGGTCGGCGAGTCTCATCTTCGCGATCCTGACGGATCTGCAGTCCGGCCAGGAGCAGATCGAGGAGTCCATTAGGGACATCAGGAAGGCGGTCGGAGGCGCCCAGAACATGGGCAACAACGGCCAGTTCCAGTACCTCCAGATGGAAGGCGTGCTGGGCCCGCCGCTGGGCCCAGGGATGGGCGGCCAGCAGCCGCAGCCCATGCAGCAGATCGTCATCCAGCCCAACGGAGGCCAGGCCATGATGATGCCGCAGATGGTGATGGTCGTGCAGTCTCCCACCGGCGGCATGATGATACCCCAGATGCAGCCCATGCAGCCCATGCAGCAGCAGGTGATGCTCGTCGGGCAGAGCCCCGTCGGCCAGGAGATGAGCCCGGCACTCGGGGGCTGCGGCGCCGTGGCCGGCGAGCAGTGCGCGGACGGCGGCGAGGGGCAGGTGCCCCTGCTGGCGGACCTCGGCAAGCACGAGGGCAGCGACGTGGACTCGACCGACACCCCGACGACGGGCCTCTCGGAGTGAGGTGGCCTCCCAAGAAGAACAGACAGCATGAGCCTAGACTCTTGGCGCTCCGCGAGTTTCTTGGATCCGCGCCGGGCCCCCTCGGCGGCGCCCCTGGCGCCGCCCCTGGCGCGCTCCGCGCGCCAGGAAGGAGGTTCTGGCCCGGATCCAAGAAATCCGCGCGGACCTCCAAAATGTGATCCTTATGCTTCGGGGGCCACATGCGAACCCTGCCCCTACCCCCCACGATTTCTGAGGGGGAGGGTGGGGTTCACTTCGTTCGGGATCCCGAGTGAAGGGAAATCGTGGGGAGTAGGGGCAGGGTTCGCATGTGGTTTAAGCACTGGCGAAGCGTTCTGGCTCGCCTATAGCCCTACCAAACAATGTTCTAAGAACCTTTTGTGGTTTCCACGCAATGTTCTGAGAACATTTCTGGCGAAGTCTGTCTTGTTTTATCGCATCGGGTCTATGTTCTAAGAACATTGTTTTGGTTCCAAAAACATGTTTGGGTTATGAGCACAATTCGTGGCAGGACTATAGGAATGCCGGGACGGTCGGTCCCTGCTCAAGTGGCCCCCTGATGCTGTTTCTTCTTCCTCCAGGCGTGAAGTGGCCTGCTCCAGGCTCGAGGGGGGCAGAAATGGCACAGGCACCTCGGCGTCGCTCGGACGTGGGCTTCTTTTCCCCGGCGAGAACCATCGAGGACCTTCCTGGACCATCTGGCAGAAAAGACGCGCACGAAACCGAGACATGCACGGGAAATGGGCGTCCGAGCGACGGCAGGGCACAGCCGCCCGACGGCCCGCGCGGACCTGCCGCAGCCACGCCGCACCCCCCCCCCCGCCGGCGCGCGGAGCGCAAGGGGGCGGCGCCGGAGGCGCCGCCGTGGGGGGCCAGCACGGGTCCGAGAGACCCGCGTGGACCGTCGAACGTGAAGTCGGGCGTGTCCCCCTACGGTAGGTTTGCGTCGTGTCGACCAGCGGCGACCCCAGCGCGGGCGTTCAAGGTTGAACGCCGACGGCGGCCCAGAATCGGTCGATGTTGAACGATCGGACGTTGCGGAGACGGCCGATCGTTCAAGGTTGAACGATCCCTGCGGTGTCAAAAACCAACGCTGGGGTCGGCACGACACGAACCTGCCGTACAGGGGGAGTGTGGACGAAAAGCTGAAAATGCTCAAGAAAGATGCTCCCACGGGGCAAAAAAGTCGTCCCCCGACGATTTCCTCCCGTAGAGGGACAGGCCCGACTTGAGTCGATCGTTGCTGTGTGTGCGATTTCTGCTTCCTCTGAGGCAGCAGGGCGTCGTCGGACGTACAGACTCGGCCGCCTCGTCAGAGGTGGGGGCGCCTCCTTCGGGGGGAGTCCCGGCTCCGCTTGGGGCGGGGCGGCCAAGATTTTGGCATCCCGGATCGCTACACGTGCCTAATTCGATGGGTCCGCCCTGGCTTGGGAGGTGTGAGGTGGGAA
Source organism: Prorocentrum cordatum (assembly GCA_963575745.1). NCBI lineage: Eukaryota > Dinophyceae > Prorocentrales > Prorocentraceae > Prorocentrum > Prorocentrum cordatum. Next base: position 126,879 of record CAUYUJ010015922.1, on the reverse strand, counting down.
TCGGGGAACAAAAAGTGGCATAAACATAAAAACTCGGAGGTCCGCGCGGATTTCTCGGATCGGCGCCGGGGCCCCCCAGTGGCGCCTCCGGCGCCGCCTCTGGCGCGCTCCGCGCGCCAGGGAGGGGGTTCAGCGCCGACCCGACGAAATCCGCGTGGACCTCCGAGTTTTTATGTTTATGTCACTTGTTGTTCCCCTAGGGAAGGCGGAGAAGCAGCATCTCTAGAACACCCAAGTGGGGCTGGAGCCAGATTCTCTCCATCCCGACCTCTCGAACTGATCGGCGCGATCCTCCGACACCATGCACTACGGTCCCTTGCGGGAGGTCTCCAGCATCGGAGGAATGGAATATCACGTCCACCACCTGCAGAGAGGTGACATACCATCCTCCAGTACCATCAACTCTGGTCCCATTAGGGAGGCCTTCAGCATCAGCGGAGGGCAGATCACAACCCACCATCTCCACCATATGGAGGGGGATGGCCAGATGGGGGGAGCCACTAGCAACAATGGTGGTGGCAGTGTAACATCACCGTTCTCGACGCGTTCGCGAGACATTCCGCACACCAGCACCCCGCAAAACAGCTCAGCCTGCATCCCTGAGGCAGATGGTGGTGGCAGTGTACACCGTTCTCGACGCGTTCGCGAGACATTCCGCACACCAGCACCCCGCAAAACAGCTCATCCTGCACCCCTGAGGCGGTGCTGGTGATGGAGTTCGATTCTACTCTCCGCACGCACGCACACTTTTTGATTTTTCGTCGCGGCCCCGCGCGCGGCAACGGGGCGTAGAACCACACATCCACACACACACACACACACACACACACACATTCACACACACACACACAAACAAACACACACACACACACACACACCACACGAACCGCAGGGAAAGATGGATCATCTCTTTCCAGGGCTACCGTCATGGTCCGGTCGCCGCCGTGCTCACATCTCCCGACCGCCAGCCCAGCGTTGCCCCGCCATTTGGCGTCTCTTCGTCTCCACCTCCCTCCCCACCTCCTCCAACGCCCTCCTTCTCCCCCCATCCTGCTCCTCCTCTTCCCGCCTCCTCCTCCTCCTCTTCTTCCTCCTCCTCCTCCGCTTCTTCCCTCCTCCTCCCGCCTCCTCCTCCTCCTCCTCCTCCTCCTCCTCCTGCTCCTCCTCCTCCCCCCCAAAAAAACGCCCCCGAAATCTTGCCACGACAGCCCCCCCTCAGACCCTCCCGCCTCCCTCCCTCCCGCATTACCCCCCTTTTCCCCCCTTCCTCACCCCACCCCTCCTTCCCCGCTCCCTGCGCGAGGGCGGGGAGCTCGAGCGCGCGAACCCCCCCCCGCGCGCGCCGCGGCACGCGGAGGTTGCGGGGGGGGAGGGGCGAGGCCGCGAGCAGCTGGCAAGCGGGAGGGCCCAACAGACAAGCCCTTTTTGTTCCCGCTCGTTCGCGCCCTCACTCGAGGGGGGGGAGGAGGAGGAGGAGGAGGAGGAGGAGGAGGAGGAGGAGGAGGAGGAGGAGGAGGAGGAGGAGGAGGAGGAGGAGGAGGAGGAGGAGGAGGAGGAGGAGGAGGAGGAGGAGGAGGAGGAGAGAGGAGGAGATGATTCGTGTGCAACCCCATCCCTCCATCATTCCTCTTCCTCCCTTTCCTCCTTCTTGCCTCAGAGGAGCAAGAGGTCATGAGAATGATACGTTCCAAAGGCTGCTGCATGTCCAGGAACTCGCGGATTCCAGAATAGTCCACACAGGCTGCAGAAATGCGGCCCGTTAGATACCCTGGACATCCTGGAACGCATCCTGAGCCAATGTATCATGATAGTATGTCCACCCTCTTTGATCCTTGTCGTTTTCTGTCTTCCCGCTTTCTTCCCGCTCCTCCTCCGTTTTGGCTCACGACGTTTGCAGTGGGCGTTGTCGGCCAACCGGCAAGACTGGGAGACCCGTCAGCCGGGGATTGCTGGTTTCGTGCTTGTTCCTCGTGGGTTTGCATCGGCGCGCGGGGCGCGCGGATGGCAGGCGGCAGCGGTGCTAGTGGCGGGCGCGGCGGCGACAAGGCCAAGATGGGCGTCGCCGTGGGCTGCGGTTGGGTCTTCAAGTGCGGGTATTACCGTTTCGGCGGGCGCGAGATGTGTCGCAAGGGCGGGTGCAGCGGGGTCAACCCGTGCACGCGGCAGCCCAAATTGGGCCAGAATGGAGATCGTTTGCCTCCTGGTGTAATGCGGTTCCGTGGTGGCCCTCCTCGCGCGCCCGCTGGCGGCGGAGCGACGGATGGTCCTGGCGGAGGCTGTCGCCCCCCCTTGGTCAGGGACCACCGTGGCCCCTTGACGTGACGATGGCGAAGTCACCGAGGACAATCGCGGCTGGCTGCTCAAGATGCCCGTGGGCGAGTGCGAGATGACGGGCCGCTTCCTCCTGCCTGACCAGCGCGGCGAGGTGCGCCAGGCCAGGTGGTTGGCCGACGAGGCGTCGGGCGACCTTCGCAGCGCCAAGAGCGCAAAGGCGGCGCAGCACCATGCCGACGAGAAGGCGCGGCAGGTCCAAACGGCAGAGACGGTCATCGCGCAGGCCAAGACCGACGCGTTCGAGGCCATGCGCGTGGCGCACAAGGTGGAGGGTCGACTGCGCTAGCCGAGTTGGACGCGACCTCGGCCAAGGTTCAGGAGGCTGTGGCGCGAAGCGAAGCGGAGCCTGCGAACCCCGCGGGAGCGGTTGCCAGCGATGCCGCGCGGCATCGCCCTTCGGCAAGCTTCTCGAGATGGCGACCGAACTATCCGAGAAGCGCGGGGGCCTCGACTTCAGGGCCGCAGCGGGTGCCGCTGGGCCAGGCGCCCACCCCGCTCAAGCCAGCCCCCCCCCCCCCCCTGGCTCCTGCAGCGGAGCTTCGCCCTGCCGGCCAGCCCGCCGCGGCCGCGGCGCCTGCGCCTGAGGGGGTCGCCAGGGAAGGCTGCCCACGATGGCGCGCGCGGAGCGTGACCTCGCGGAGATCCGCGACAGCCAGTCGCCAGTGGAGGTGCCAGGGCGCGCGCGCATCTGCAAGGGCGGCGCGCCCCTGGCCGACGCGCGCCTCGCGGCGGGGGTCGGCATGGGCGCCGGCAAACACGGCGCGCCGAAGGCTCCCGCGAGGAGGCTCGCGCAGCACAGGAAGCCGCGCATCGCGGGCGGCGACTTCACAATGACGGAGGACGTCGCCCAGCAGAGCGGCCTCCACGGAGCGTTCGACACGGTTTCGGCTTCGCCTGCAGCTGCGACGCGCGCGGCATCAGACAAGGCCATCGACCACTGCTTGGCGCCCCGCGCGCCGGTCACACATGAGATCCGGCTCGCGGAGAGCACCCCGGCGCAGCCGAGCCCCGTGGCGGCGCTGCTCTCGAAGGCGCGCGCCGACATGCCCCGGCGCCAGGCGGCCCCTGCGCCGAGGCCCTCCCCGAGCCAGAGGCCCCGCGGGCGCGGCGCACTCCACCCTGGCGCTCGGCGGCAGCCTGTCGGCCAGGAGATAATTGGCCCCCCGGTTCAAGGCCTGCGCCCCGCCCGCCCAAACGCGCCGCCCCCCCGGCAGGGGCGCGGCTGCGCCCGGCCTATCCCGCCACTGGTTCTCCCGCGTCGGCGGCCCCCTCCCCGCTGCCATTGGATGCCCGGGGCAGTTTCCTGCGTCGGACCGGGCCCAAGTGGGCCGACGTCTGCCAGACCGCAGGACGTCGCCAACAGGCACCTCGCCCGCGCCGAGGAGGTAGTCGCCAAGCGGGGGCAGCACGGCCAGGCGAAGCAGTCGAGGCCGCCCCGCACCTCGACCGAGGCAACCTGGATTGCCAGGGTCGCGAACGCCACGCGAGCACTTGCTCGTGCTGACCAGCCGCTAGAGCGAGCGCAAGCGCCCAGGAGTTTGGCCGCGCCGGAGCACCATTCCCCCTGGCACGCGCGAGCTGATCCGGAGGACTTCGAGCTGCTGACCAGCCAGCCGCCCAGCAAGCGTCGGGAGCCGCGTCTGGCCGATGGCGGAGGCCGCCGACTCACAGAGCATTCGCCACCCCAGCGCTGAACGCGCGGCCGCTTTCGCCGAACAGGCGCGCACAGACGCCCGGTTCTCGGCGCAGCGGGACCTCGACGAAAGGGTGCCAAGCCTTCGACGGGCGGGCGTTGCAGTAGATGAGAAAAAGTGCTGGAGGGCTGCACGTGGTCTCCAGACCCCCATCGGCTGGCATAGGTCTCCCGCGGATGTCGCAGCAGGCAGACCGCGCCCAATTTGGGCGAGAGGCCGCCGCGGCTGTCGGTCGACGAACTCCGCGCCCGCCGCGAGACCTCCCGCCGCGACGCCGCTGCCTCCCTCGATGGGGTGCCCCCGAGACGGCTGCTCGAGCTTTGCGACGAGGGCCTCGAGGTGTTCCTGGACAGCCCGACGGCGGCGAGGCGCGACGCGGCCTTGCCCGCCCTCGCCGCCGGGGCGCGCCCCCTGACCGAGCGGCGAGGCGATGCGAGGCCCATCGCAGCCCTCGCGGCCCTCGCTTTGAATTCACCTCCGTTCTGAGGCAGTTGTATAGGAGGGGGGAGATACGCATAGAGTTTTTTACACAGGTTGGAGGGATTAGTGAACTCAGCATGTGTCGGGCATGAAGCGCCTCGAAGAAAGCGTGCGCACCCTACGTAATCGCAAGCGCGTGGCTATTTGTAAACCGAGGACAGTTTGCTCCTCATCGTCGCCCTCGCCCTCGCTCCGCACCCCCCACCCCGCCCCGATTTCTTCAACCCCCCGGGCGGCGTCGAAAGCGTCCGCGGCTTGGGCGGGGGGGCGCCCCTTTCCGCATCCCTCGTTATTCCTTCTTCCTTTTTTTCGTTCCTGCTGCGCGTCCGTCGCCCAATCTCGCCACCCCTCCTCGTTCGAAGATGACGCGACGCCCCCGGCGCCGCGCGCCCGCATCAGCGGCGCACCGCCCTTTCGACATCCGAGCACAGCGGCGCAACCAAACAGAAGGGATTGCCAATGCATGCGTCCGGGGCGCTCCTCAAACGCGGCCAGCAAGGTCCGCCCCCACGCTGGCGCAGCGGTCTGCATGGCGACGCGCGGAGCTTTGATTGTTGAGACGCCCATGACATGTGTCGCCTCTCGTGTTCTCGGACTGCTGCGCGGCCTCCTTCGGTGCCCTTCGGGGACGTCTCGGGGCCGTTGGGGGCCGCTTTGGCGCCGCATTTCGCCGCGGCCAGGTCGGGCGAGGGAAGCGCGTAGTTGCAGCTCCCTCGGGGCCGCCCTGGGCCGGGGCAGTGCGCCTTGGCATTCCCCCCTAGCTGGGCGCGTCGACCTCGGTTCTGGGCAGGCAAAGTCGGGGCGCCCTCGAGGTGGCGAGCGCTTGCCTTTTCGAAATGCAGCGTCAAGGTGCGATCTGCGCACGCAGCTGGCGTCGTCAACTGCGCAATTACGCGCGCGGGCCCGCTGTTCACGCAGATCGCGGCGTGATCTGCGCACGCAGATCTCGTTCCCATCCGCGCATTTGGAGCGCGCCCCTCGCGGGCGGCGTTGACTGGGCGGGAACTCTCGCGCATCTGTTTCGGGCGGCCCGGGAACGGCGCTGCGCGCGGTCGAAATACCCAGCTCGCGCGCCCAAGTGCGCATCTGCTGCGCGCCGCTCGCTGGAGCGGCCACTGGGCGGGAACGCCGCGGGTTTCCCGGCTGGTCCAGGAAGAGGCCGCGGTCTGGGAGCGCAATCGCGCGGGGGGGCGGGGGCGCCGGGCCACGGAGGGGGAGGGGTTCGAGAGAAGGCGCAGCGAACGGGCCGGAGATGGAAGGGGCAGGACGAAAGGGGGGGAAATTGGCCCAGGAGGAGCGGCATCATCGGCGTCAGCATCACGAGGGCGAGAGAGGTCGAGGGGGGGGGGCAGACAGGGGGAATTATCTGCACTAGGGCGCAGAGGATGGAAGGAGGGCAAGCGCGTGGACGATGGGGGAATTCACCCCGCGAAGGAGGACGACGAGGAACTACGTGAACATGCATATGGCGGGCTGACAACGAGGACGAGGGGCACGATGCGGACTGGGGAGAGTCGGAGGGGCACGAAGAAAGCAGGGCTAAAGCGAAGGGAGAGTGGAAGGAGGCGGGGCCTCCGCCCTCCCCGTCCCTCCCTCCCTCCCTCCCCGTCCCTCCCTCCCTCCTCCCCCGGCCCCTCCCTCCCTCCCTCCCCCCCCTCCCTCCCTCCTCCTCCCTCCCTCCTCCCTCCCCCTCCCTCCCTCCCTCCTCCTCCCTCCCTCCCTCCTCTCCCCCCCCCCCCCAGAAATCTCCGTGGCCCGCTGGGGCCCCGGCGCCCCCGGCACACGGGAGGCGGCGGCACCCTCCCTCGGCCGCCTCTTCGGTTTTGTAGTAAGTCGGGCCTGTCCCTCTGCACGAGGAATATGCAAAAAAAGTCAAACAATAGTCTGGGGACGATGGTTTGATTATTGTTGGTGGTATTTTGGATTATTTCTGTTCTTATGTTTAAGTTTTCGTCCAAAATCCAAGGGCGCCCTCGAGGGCGCGAAGTTATTCGCGCTTCGCGCTTCGCCGTCCTCCTTCCTCCTCCCCCTCCTCCTCGTCCTCCTCTTCTCCCCCTTGGGGGGCGGCGCGAGAGCGCGAAGTTATTCGCGCTTCGCGCAGCGCGAAGCGCGAAGTTGGGAGCCCTAGCAAAATCCCCCTGCAGGGGGGCAGGCCCGACGTAAGTTTTGCACACCGCGGCGCGCCGGCCCCGCACCGCCCGGCGGCGAGCCGCCGATGGGGCGGCCGCCCCGGGCGTCTGGCGGTCGACCACACGCGGGAGGGGCCCCTTTGGTTGAAGTGGCCTCTTCAGGGGCAGCGATAGGGGGGGATTGGGCATAGGCAAGGGCTCCCCCGAGGGCGCGAAGTTATTCGCGCTTCGCGGTCCTCGATCCTTCTCCCCCTCCTCCTCGTCCTCCTTTTCTCCCTTTGGGAGGGCGGCGCGAGAGCGCGAAGTTATTCGCGCTTCGCGCAGCGCGAAGCGCGAACTTAGGAGCCCTTGGATTGGGCATAGGGGGGATGCATCGACCCCCAATCGCCCATTGATCGCCGAAAGGGGCCCGATAGCCCCAGCCTGCCCAGGCAGGTGCGGATTCGCTATCGGAGGTCTATCGCCGATCTATGGGCGATGTATCGCCGATTGTAGGTCGATGTTTCCCCCCCTATCCCAATCCCCCCCATATCGTTGCCCTCACGATGGGGCGGCTGCCCAGGGCGGCTGGCAGTCGACCACACGCGGGAGGGGCCCGTGGTTGAAGTGGCCTCTGGGTGCGTGCCCATGTCGGACGGGACCAGGACGAGGATACACGCCGGTCGCTGGGAGTAGGCGTTTCTGGATGCCCAAAGCCTACGTCATCTACTTTCAAGTTGCCTTCCTGCTTCAAGAGTCGAGCGGTTGTATCTCTTCCCTCCTCTTCAGGGGGCGGGCGCAAGCCCAATCTACTTCAACGCGTTCCTACTTCATCTGTTTACCCACTTCTTTGGTCGGCGGGGCGAGAGCGAACCTCTTATTTTTGCGGAAGAGGTTCGCTCTCGCCCCGCCGACCAAAATTGTTGACCCTCTTCTTCCGACCGACGGGTAGTCCGTTCCAGAGCGTCCCCGAGCGCTTCGTGGAGAGGTCACGGCGGGAAGTTTTTGCCCCGTGTTCGGCCTCAACGGGCCCCGGGACCGTCAAAAGAACCAGCTCCGGGGAATGGGCCGAGGCTTGCATGCAGGGGTCTACGTTGTGACAAAATCATGACGTCGGGGGTTGGGAGCGCAGTGCGAGAGCAATCGGGCGGAGCCAGGGCCAGGATACGGTAGGTTCGCGTCGTGTCGACCGGCGGCGACCCCGACGCCGGCGTTCAACATTGAATGCCGGCGGAGGCCCAGAATCGGTCGATGTTGAACGATCGGACGTTGCGGAGACGGCCGATCGTTCAAGGTTGAACGATCCAGCGTGGTGTCAGAAACCAGCGCCGGGGTCGACACGACACGAACCTGCCGTAGGTCGTCCCAGAGCGGTCCTGGAACTCTCTCGGAGTGTTCTGCGGTGCGCTCTGGACTGGCCGCGGCGCCCGACACATCCTCCAGAACCGGCGCGCCTGGACCCCTGAGTTACGGTAGGTTCGCGCGGCGTTGGCGCGCCGGCGACGCCGGCGAAGGCGTTCAAGGTTGAATTCTGCGACGCGGAAGCACCGAGAGACACGATAACGCCATTGGGCCCAACGGAATTCAACCTTGCACGATCGGGGCCGCGATCGATTCAAGGTTGAACGATCGACGCGGTGTCAAAAACCTTTGCGCGCGCCGACGCCGCACGAACCTGCCGTATCCTGGTCCGATTTTTTCAGTCCTGGCTTCGTCGTAATCAGCGGCTTGCGCGTTGGGTCAAGTCGGGCCTGTTCCTCTACAGGGGGACGATTCAGAGATAGTCAAAAGATTAGTCGGGAGACGATTTCGTTTTTGTATTTTGGGGCATCTGTTGAGCCTCTTTGGGGTATTTTGACTTTTCGTCCAAAAAACCCCTGTCGAGGGGGACAGGCCCGACCTAAGCGTTGGGGTTTGTCCCCCCCCACACACACTCGAGGCCTCCCAGGCGGGGTCCGAGCTCATGGGCTCGGAGGATCGGGCCGCCTCGGCCATGCCTCGGCGAGGCGCCTCGACGCGGGGCCTGGTGTGCTCCACGCCGACGCCGCCGAGGCACCGCCCGCGTCGCCGATGCAGCGGCGGTGCGGCGCGATCCTCGGACCCCATCTGTCGGGGGCGGCAAAGAGGGGGGTGATGACTAGGGGGGGGTGGATATCATGGCGGGGGCCATGATCTTTCCTCAGATTTCACGGCGCCTCTGCTTATTCCATTACGTCCTTGCCCCCCCCCTCCTCCTGGGCCGCGCACATGCCGCCGGTCATGATTTGCACCCCGCCCCCTCTTGGACACCCCCCTCTTGGCCGCTCCCGAATGCGGGAGGCCGCTACCCACACGCCACCCAAAGCCGCGCACCAGATGCCGCTTTTGCCCAGGGCCAGGCCTGCGCGCAGCCGAGGCGGGCGCGCGCCTCGGCGCGGATCGATGATCCTCAGGACGTGCGTCAGCCCAAAGGGTGTTTTCCCCTCGCTTCGGCGCACCCCACCGCTTGGGGACTGGCGTCTGACTCACCACCTACCAAATCACCCCATCCCAACCCGAAACCCTCAATTTGCCCTCCATTTCCAGTAGGGGGGGGGTCAGGGAACGTTGAAAAAACCCATGGAACCCGTACCCCCCCCCCAACCCCAAATTCGGGTCAAATTCGGGTCTTCGGGTTGGGTTGGGGTGGTCTGGTAGGTAGTCACTGACTGTCTTGGACCGCTTGGCGCCCGCGGACTTCAAGTTTTCCCCTCGCGCAGCTCCGCCGAGGGACGCAGCCTTCGCCGGCCCTCAATACGCCGCCTGCGCCGTCTCGAGGGGCATCGGCCGACAGAGACACGCTGGCGCGACCACCCGTTCCGAGGATCATCGAACGAAGATCAGGAGGGAAAAAACACACACAGACACAATTAATCGTCGAGTCCCAGGAAAATATGGGAAAATATGGGCAGTGGGGGAGAAGACAAAAACCCAGAAAAGATGGGAAAATATGGGGAAGCATTTTATTTGTGTGTATTTATTTGTGTGTCCTTGGGCCCCTTCAGAAGAGCCTGGGCCTCCCGAGTCGGGCCGAGGCAGATCGGAGCCCCAGGGACCAGGGCACTGCGAGCGAGGACTCTTGCGCAAGGCCCAGAGGAGGAAGAGATTCCGATATTGCTGCCGCTGCCTCGTTTTCATCTTTTTGGACCTCCTGGGAGGGCCTCGTCGCCACAGCTGGATTCGCCTCGAAATTCTGGCCCGGACGCACCCCAAGAGAGGCCGGGGGGAGTAGCGGTGTTGGTATTTGCCGGTTTCCCCACAAGCTCAGCTGGAGAGGCGGAGAGTGGGGGATGTATCGGCCCGAGGCTGCAGCTTTCTCGGGCGTGCCAGCATCCTGGTTCATTCGCAGGCCTAGAGGTTGACACCAACACCAATATCGGCGGTGTGCCTCCACCGAGGGAAGAACATCCCGATCTCGGTGATGGTGGTAATATTCTGGCTTCCAAGGTGACCGAAATATTACCACCAACACCGAAATCTAGGATCATCTTCCCCTATGGAGGCAACCCTCTGTTTTTGTGTTGGTGCCCATTTCCAGGCCTCCAATTCATCAACGTCCCTGGCCACGGGCCCCTTGAGCAGACTGGGGGGCCCGGGGATCGCGCCACATCCCCGGTGCATCGGCGATGCGGCGCGATCTGGATTCCATTCTTCTCCATCCGGCCGTCGCCGATGCACCGGCGATGCGGCGCGATCCTCCGACCCCATGTGCTCTGGCCCCACTGGGCAGGCCTCCGAAGGAACCCAGACCCCCTCGCGTCGTGAGCGGGACGTTTTCCTTCGCCCCTTTGCAGCCTCTGGGAGCCCCCGCTGGGCCGGCCCGGACGGGGGCCCAGATGGTCAAGAGATCACGACGCCGGGGGTCTGGTAACGGGGTCTTGGCGGAGCGCGGTCCTGGAGGTTCTTTTCGCCGTTCTCGGGCTTCCAGGGCCAAGGCCCCTGGGAACGTCAGAAATCAAGCAGTGGCGAAGCATCTTGGCTCGCCTATAGCCCTACCAAACAAAGTTCTAAGAACCGCTTGTGGTTTCTACGAAGTGTTCTTAGAACATGTCTGGCGGAGTCTGTCTTGTTTTATCACCTCGAGCTTATGTTCTGAGAACACTGCTTTTGTTCTTAAAACGCTTCTGGGCTCTAAGAACACACCGTGGCAGGACTATATAGGAGTGCCGGGACGGTCGGCCCCTGCTCAAAGAAAGCAGCTCTGGGTGGAAAGCTGGTCCTCGGGGGAAGGCCCCGGGTTCCAGGGCTCTTGGCATCGCTCGGACGTGTGCATTCTGCCTTGGGCGAGGACCATCGAGGAGCATCCTTGATCCCTCGGCGAAAGAATCCACGCACGAAACCGACCAAAAAAAACACAGGGAATGGACGTCCGAGCGATGGCCAGGGCCTGGTTTGCACCGACCCCTCCCCTTCGAGGCGAGTGCCCACGCCTCGCCCTCAGCGCACACAGAGCAGGCAGCGCTCGAGACCCAGCGTTCACGACCCGAAGTTCCGCTCGCGGAGGTCCGCGCGGATCTCGCTGTTCCGCGCTGGACCGCCCCTCCCTCCCGCGCGCGGAGCGTGCCCTGGGCGGCGCTGGAGGCGCCGCCGAGGTGTGGGAGGGGGTCCAACGCCGACCCTGGATATCGGGGGTGGACAGAACCCCCAACAGTGACACGTCGATTCGTGAATTGTCCGTGTTCGGTTCTCGAGGGGGCGCCGTGGCCGTTATTGTCCAGGCTTGCGCCCGCCAGGTTTGGGCCTCAGGTCGTTTTCACTAAGCCACGTTTTGCTAAAGGGGGGTCTTTCCATCCCCGAAGATATCCGCGCGGACCTCCAAAAGTGTGTGTGTGTGTGTGTGTTCATGCATTTGGGTGGTGGCCTCCAGAGCTTCACCTGTGCCTCGCCCTCAATGGGCGTAGCGTTGAGGCCGCCCCCGTGGGGCCGAAGCAGATGGGGCCAGACGATCGCACCGCATCGGTAGCGCATCGGCGATGCATCGGCGACGTCGGGACGGAGAAAGTCGGGCTCTGGATAACGCTGGTTCGTCGATGCATCGGCGATACAGTGCGATCCTCGAACACCATCCACGTCGGCCCCATTCGGGTGGCCGTGTGTTCAGCAGGGTCCTGGCAAGCCACTGGTAAGACCAGTAAGGGGTCATGCTGGGTTCGGGTATGGCGGGGTCCTGTCAGGATCCAGGTGATTTGGGAGGAAGACATGTGAGGAGGAAAATGAAAGGAAGGAGGAGGAGGAAGAGGTGAGGAGGGAGGAGGTGGAGATGGAGGGTGAGGAGGAGGGGGAGGAGGAGGAGGAGGAGGAGAAGGGGTAGGAGTAGGACGACGAAGATCAAACGAAGAAAGGGATGGGCGCTACCTCCAAGTTCTGCCGTGCGATCCTGCGCACGGCTCTGTGATCTGACTAACGACACTTTCCACCGTCTGTCTGATTCTCTCTGCTCTGCCTCTCACCCATCGTGGATCAATCCTGATCCTCACAGTTTTGTCGCCGTTCCTGTCTGCTCTCGGTGCAACTTTATATCATGCCCTATTTCCGAAGGTTTCTGACAGCACTGAGAGCAGCTCCTGCAGGTGCGCGTCCAACTTGAACGCAGCCTCGGGGGTCGTAAGCGCACGTCTCTTCTGCCTAGACTAGACTAGATTCTTCTCGCTTGGCAGGGTGCACGTCCAGAACGCGTAACATCTAGGCGTTAAGTAGCCTTTTGCACGCCTCGACGGTGCGTGACCATACACGGGTTGCCGTACTGGTCTGCCGGAGGCAGTGGTTTTCTGAGGCCGTCTTGGAATCTTGTCATCTCGTGGCCATGTTGGGGTCCTCTTTGGCCTTTTGTGGGGCCATCTTGGATACCTCTTGGGACGTCGCGGGCAGCTGAAAGCCCGAATAGGCGAGGGTGCAAACACCTTATTGCAAATTTGAAGAAATTCATGGCCTTCGCCTCTGGAGGCCTTTTGGGGGCCTACTTGGCCCGTCTTGGGGAATTCTTAGGCCGCCTCAGAGCCCCTTGGGCCGCCTTGGATCCTCAAGTGGCCGAAGAAGCATGAATCTGTGATTTCCCTCGGGTGCTGTAAGATTTGGAAGCCCAAGTGAGAGGCGCCACGTGGAGGTTCCCAAGTGATATCACGGATGTGGAGTGGCGCCGGTGGGGGGGATAAACCGGAATACGTAACGATCAAACGAAAATGTGTCATATGGTGCAGTTGTTTTCAGAGTTAAGCAACAGAGTTGGAAAGCGCAAGCGTTAAACATTGCCCCTTCCGCCCAATGTCGGAACGCCGAGTAAGAAAACGTGGACCATGTCAATTTCGGCACGGTACACGTGAACAACATTGCGCATTGTGTTGGTATGCTCATGTATGATCTGGTTCGCTCTGGAAAACGCTGCCGCTCAGCACCCACGCTTCGCATGGGTACACACCACTTCGCGGGGGCCAGACGAACCTTCCTTCTGTTCTTGGGTCACTTTGGGGGTTTCATGGGGTTGGCCTGGGGGCTTCTTGGACCGTCTTGGGGCCATCTTGCGGCTCTCGGGGCTGTCTATGAAGGGTATTCTGGAGCCGTGGGGGGAGCTCTGTCCGGCTGTCTCGAGACCCAGTGGCGGTTTTCGAGTGTTGCACGTGCCCCTCCCCCAAACGGCCCGTGCCATCAGACGCCGAGGCCGCAGTCTTCGGAAGACCGGCCAGAGCGGACGCGCACGAAGTGCAGGCGCTTCGGGGGCCGCAGGTGCCGAGCGGTCGACGTCTGGCAAGGTTGCGCCAGACCCTCTGCAAAGGAGTGCCACAAAATCTGACCGAGAGTGCTCCAGATTTCGTAATAAAAGGGAGGGGGTCACAACCCTCCCAGACGAGCAGTTTTACCCCCCCCCCGGACCAGCCATGAAAGGGCGGCCTTTTGCCCAGACCCCACTGGAACCCTCCACGACAGCTCAGATCAGACCCCCCACAAAATCAGACCACCACCCTTTTATTGTGAAATACGGAGTACATTTGGAGGACATAAGCGCCCCGGCGAGGAGGGTTCGCCGCACCATTGGTTGGACCCTCTCCTAAACCGGCCAGACCAGGCTCCAGGGGCAGCGGCTTTGGGAGGGGTAGTTACCTCACACGCCGAGGGACACCAAGAGGGGTCCGCGAATTTTGTGCAGCACTGTGCACCGCTGGACTCTTCTGCCCAAGCGCCTAGGAGGAGCGGATCGGAAGCTTCTTGTAATGTTTTATCTTCGAGTGAGCCGAGGCTGCTGACGGTCCAGGCATGGAGCCTGGCCTGTCTTCTTTGAACTTTGAACGCGGTCTGCCCACGCTGGCCTTCTCCCTTCTCCCTCGTCTGATCTCTCCCGCCTCGCCCACCTCATCCTCCTCGTTCATCCTCCTCCTCGTCCTCTTCCCCCTTTCTCCCTTGAATCAGCTACGTGCGGCTTCTCCCGCTCCGTGAAAGGCGTAGACGGTGCTTCGTTCGGGAGAGCAACGAGCATGCGTGATGGCTCGGCGGCGAAGCTTCTGTCCTTGGGAGCACATTGTCTGCGATTTTGCTTACGTTTAGCGAAGTGGAAAACACCATGATTCTATAGGCTTACGCCACATCCGCCGACCCCTCATCTTGGCGGTCTTGCCGGAACCTCGGGTTCACAGCCCGCAGTTGCCAGGCGTATCAGTGCGGCGGCGCGTGCAAGAGAAGACTACCGACGTCGGCGTTCTCCGGGAACCCTGCCAACGTCGCACGCGATGCAAAAAAGGGCACCCTGATATGCAAGACCTGCAAATGATGCCCAATCGGGGGCGCGCGTGCGGGGGAGGACAGGGGGGAGGGGGAGAGAGGGATGGGGGGTGAGGCGGAGGATGGGGGGAGAAGAATCGGGGAGGAAGAGGAGGAGGCGGGGGAGGAAGAGGAGGAGTGGGCGAGGAGGAGGTGGAGGAGGAGGAGAAGAGGGGGAGGACGGGGACACAGAGACGAAACTCTGGGATATGTGCTATTGGTTAGAAACTTGTTGTATGTGTATAGGGATCTCGCGGCACGCCTCTCGGGGACCTTTGGAAAGCAGTTTTGAACCCACCTGGCGGCCGAGGTGGAGGAGGAGGAGGAGGAGAAGGAGGAAGGGGACACAGAAACAAGGCTCTGGGTTATGGGTTTTGGGTTAGGGCCGTCTTGCACCAGCTTGGGACCAATTTGGAGACAGGTTTTGCCGTCTTGGGGTCGTCTTAGGCCGAATTGGGAGGCGTCCTGGGCCGTGTTGGGATTCTCTGGGGCCGTCTTGAGGCCCTCTTGGGGCGCCGTGGGGCGATCTTGGAGGCTCTTTGGGCTACGTGAGCCGACGGAAGCCGGGAAAGGCAACAATTGCAAACATGTTCAACAACGCAATGGAAATGTAATGAAATGCGTAATGTGCGCCTCTTTCAGATGTCCTGGGGGTCTTCTTGGAGACTTCGTGGGCGATAGTGAAAGCCTTGTCGGCCATCTTGAGGCCATTTTGGGCCGTCTTCGAACGTTCTTGGGCCGTGTTGGAGCCATCTTGGGCCGTTTTGGAGCCATCCTGGGCCGTTTTGGAGCAATCTTGGCCTCGAGAGCGCGAATCATTTTTTTGTGCGCAAACGCAACCCCGCCACCGTGCCTGGGTTGTTGATATGAGACTTGTGCGGTGATCGTTGGGATCTCTTGGGGGGCTTTTCGCGGGACTCTTGGAGGCAGTTTCGAAGCCTCTTGGGGGCCGTTTTGGAGCCTCTTGGGGGCCTCTTGGGGCCTCTTGTGGGCGTCTTGGGGGCCTCTTGGGGCCTCTTGGGGCCTTCTGGGGCCGCCTTGGGGCGGAAGGCTCGGATTGTCGGTTCGGGCTCCCCCTCTTGGGCACCTCTTGGGGCCGTCTTGGGGCCCTCTTGGGCTGTCTTGGGGGCCTCTTGGGCCGTCTTGGCGCCCTCCTGGGCCGACTTGGGCGCCTCTTGGGGGCCTCTCGGGGCGGTCTTGGGGTGCTCTGGGACCGTCTTCAACGCCGTGAAGGCCGAGAAGTAGTATGTGATCAAAATGTACGTTTTCCCATAGGAATTGACGATTTTCGGCGCTTCGGCCCTTCTGAGGACTGCTCTTGGAGGCGTCTTGGGCCGTCTTGGAGGCCTCTAGGCTCGTCTTGGGGGCATCTTGGGCGTCTGGGAGCGCTCGTTTGGCGCCTCGGAGCTCTCGTGAGCCGTCTTGGAGGAGTCTTGGGGCCTTCTTGGCCCGTCTTGATCCCCTTTTGGGCCCAAAAGAGCCCCGTGGTGCGCTCGTCTGCGGCCCGGGGGGGGGGGGTCAAATCTCCGGTTTGGGGTCCCAGGGGGGGGGTTAGGGGGGGGGAACTATCTCACACGCCTAGAGACCCACAAGGGGTCGGCGGATTATCCCAATCATCCTCCTTCGTCCTCCTCATCCGTATCCTCCGAGCCGCCCACGTCACATTTTCCATGGCTGGAGGAACGCGTTCGTCCATTCCCACATGTGCCCAATGACATGCGTCCGAACTGTTGGGATCAACGCGACTTCGACCTCGCTCGGTGATCCGGCCAGGTTAGGGACGCGTCGATCTGTTTGTCCGTCAGTCAGCCAGTTTGTGGTCTTAACCCTCCTCCCTCCTCCGCAGACCTCCACCGCCGCGAGTTGCCGTAACGCTCCCTCCGGTTTCTCCCTTTTTCTCTCCTCCTCGATCTTTTACCCGTGTGGAAAAAGAGGTTAAGGTATCATTGGACTTGTTTCTTTTGATTTAATCGCTTCGCTCATTCCGCCGGCCCATGTTGCGCACCGCGGTGGCCTGGCCGAGAGGTCGTCAGTGCGGAGCTGCAGAGAGCGGCGGCCCCAAAACGTTTCCAGAGGCTCTCAAGAGGGCTTCAAAACGGCTTCAGGGCGCCTCAGGACAGTCCAAGAGAGCCCCCCTAGGACCTCTTGGGAGCCTCTTCGAAGCTTCTGGGAGCCTCTGGGGGGCCTCTTGGGGCCTCTTGAGGGCCTTTTGGGGGCCTCTGTGGGCAAGGCGGGTTGGCAGCCTCTTGGAGCCTCCTAGGACCCTCTTCGGGCCAAAAGCTCGAAATGTCCGTTCGGGTGCCCCGTCTGGGCTCGCTTTTAGAGCCGTCTTGAGTCTTGGAGGCGTCGTGGGCCATCTTGGAGGTCCTCATGGGCTTATCTTGGTGGCCTGTTGGGCCGTCTTGGGGCGATCGTGGGGGCCTCTTGAGCAGGTTTGGACGCTGTGAACCCCAGACGTCGCATATGCGAAAAATGCACGTTTCCCCCAGGGAATGGGACGATTTTTGCTTGTTGGAGCCCTCTTGGAGAGTCTCTTGAGGCTCCCTTGGGGCTTCTTGGCGGCCTCGAGGGCAGTGTGAAGGCCATCTTGGGCGTCTTGGACCGCTCGTTCGGTGACTCGGAGCGCTTTTAGGCTGTCTTGGAGGCCTCTTGGGGCCCTCTTGGCGCGCTCTGGGGGGCCTCAGAGACCGCACCCAGGAGGAAAACCATCTTTGAGTAAGGGTGGCCAAGCTGCGCCCGCGCGGCGGTCGGGGTATTCTTCGCCGGGGGACCCCCAGGGGCCGCCCCGCGAGCGCGAACCAGAAATATTGTGAACCAGTTGCCGGAGATCTTAGCACGCCTCTGGCCCGTTGGGCCGGCGAATCTGTGTATCTCTTGGACCCCTTCAGTTCGGGAGACTCTCCATGGGGGGGGATCCCATGGGGGGGCAGGAGGGGATCCCCCCCATGGGATCCCCTCCTGCTCCCCCATGGGATCCCCAGGGGATCCTATGGGATCACCCCCCTGGGATCCTATCCCCCCATGGGATCCCCCCCATGAAGAGTCTCCCGATCAGTCACCTCCTCATCTCTCATCCGCTCGTCCTCCCCCGCAAGAGGCGACGACGAGGCAAACGACGCCGACGACGCCCACGACGACCGTGCGGCGGCGACCCCGACGCCGACGCCGCTCAGCAGTTCGAGCCCATGAAGCCCGCCGACGCGCCCCGCGAGAAAGCCTGCGGCGGCGGCTGCAACCCGGGCGGCAGTGCCGCGGCGCGCCTCTCCCCCTTCTCGGGGGCGGAGAAGAGGGGGGTGAGGACTAGGGGGGGGGGGCGATGGGCGAGGGCGAGGAGGATGATGAGGACGAGGAGGGCGAGGAGGAAGAGGTGGAGGAGGAGGACGAGGACGAGGAGGATGAGTGGGAAACAGGGGTCCTCGGGTCCCACCTCTGCCGTGTAAAGGGGGGCCTGTCAAGGCCGCCCGGGGACCCTCACCCCACAGGCCTGCCGCGGTCGGGTGGTCGGCCCTTCCACAGACATCCTTCGGAGGCGGAAAAGAGGGGGATGATGACTACGGGGGGGTGGATGTCATGGCGGGGGCCATGATATTTCCCCAGATTCCATGGCGCCTCTTCTTGTTTCATTGCGTCCCTGGCCCCCCCCCCGCTGGGCCGCGCACATGCCGCCGGCCATGATCTGCACCCCCCCCTCTTGGACACCCCCCTCTTGGCCGCTCCCGATCCCCGCGCCGCCACGCCCGAATGTCGTCGGCGGCGGCGTCGCCGTTGGCGTCGTTGGTGTCGTCGTCAGAGTCTTCTTCATCGGCGGCGCTTGTCCGCGTCGTTGGCCTGGGGGGCGGAAAATGAGGAAGAGGAGGATACAGTCAACCCGCATAGCAAGCATGAGCGATGTTCCAAGGCTACCCTTGCATCGTTCCCCTTCGGCCCATCCCTGGCCGCTCTCGCTGGCCGCGCACCGCTCGCAGAGGGTCGGCATGGCCTTCAAATTTCCAAGGCCTTTGCATCCTTATCGCGCGTCCTTATTATACGGGTTGGCTGAAGTATGGTTCAGTTCAAGGTAGAGTCCAAATGCTAGCCCCGTTTTGAAAAGGATGCGTCCTCCATCTGCGTAAGCTTTATGCATGCTTTCACGGTTCTGCTCAACATATGCGGAAACGAGGGCAAGTTTTTGGAAAAGGAGCCGCGTTCCAGACGTGTAAGTATCAGAACTTCAAGATATACAAGTCGAGGACATATTGAGCAAGAGTTGCATTCTGAAATCGACCAGTCCTCCATCGTTGCAAATGTTGGAAATTGTTGAACCGAATGGACGTCGCGCTACCGCGAGAGCCACAGTTGTTGGGAAACGGCCAGTTCACCACATGTGTAAAGTGTTTGATTTTTGTTAACGAGAGTGCGCGACCCCCAGGCGAGAGCCGCATTTTGAAAATGATTGGCCCACAATCATTGTAATTGTTGGAGCTTTTGGCAAAAAGCGAATGCACCCAGCGATAAGGCGAGAGCAGCATTCAAAACCACCAGTCTTCCATCTTTGTCATTGTTGGAAGCTTGTATCACGAGTGAAAGTGAAATGAACACAGAGCTAAGGCGAGGTTCGCATTTTGAAAACCACCTGCCCAAGCAAAACGCCTGGCCCGGCCTCCCAGATCGGCTTATCCAAACGAAAACAGGAGGGGCATGTATGACAAACAGCGACGGAGGGAGGAGGGAAAGGAGGAGAAGCAGAAGGGGAAGAGGAGCCAGCAGGAGGAGCAGAGATGAGCCGCAGCAGCAAAGGTTCGCGCTGGCACGCTAACTACTCCAGACGGTTCAATAAGCGCCCAGCCCATGCCATCTCTCCCGACGGCCCGTTCCCCCTCACTCCCCCCGTGCGCGCTCCGAAGTCACCCCCAAAGCGATACCCCACCCAACCACGCCACGCGCCGGACATCCCCTGTATCCCCCCCCCGCGAGCCACCACCCCGCGCTTGGAGAAAGCAGCTCGGGGCATCGCCCCCAGCGGGAATCATGAGCCGCTCTGTTCATCTTCGAAGCCACTCGCGCCTCTGACTTGCATGCGTGGCATGCATGCTCAATCGCTCGCCCTGCGGGGGGGGGGCTGTTTGGTTTTTCGCCGCCCTCTCGGGGGGCAGCGTTCTCCCCCCCGCCGCCGCTGCCCCTCCTCTGCATCGGCTTCCGCCACTTGCTGTTTCTCTTGAGGGGGGGGGGGGAGCGTGTGCTTTCGACGCCCTGTTGGGGGGCGGTCCTGGTTCGGGCCTACAGTCAGGGCCCTGAAAAAGGAACCTTTTTCGTTGGGGAGGGGCTCGGTGTTCCTTGATTGTTCTGCAGTTTGCCTTCGGTTTTCCTGAGGTTTCCCATGGGAAATCGAAGCTCAACTTATGGGAGAAAGGGGCCTCGTTCCCTATTTGGAGTTCCTTAGGTCAACGCCCCGACGGTACGGGGGGTCCTTGGGAGGGCCTACGGGAGGGAGGGGCGGGAGCGAGCGGGCAGAAGTGGGGGGGTTCTGCCAAGCGCTGCCCGCAGCCAGTTTCCCGACCCCGCCGCGGGGCACGCCCCGCGAGGTGCAGCCACCCCCCTGGCCGTGGGGAGGGGGAGCCGGAGAGCGAGCCCCGGGGATGTCGGGCCGGACGAAAGGGGGGGATTGGGAAAGGGGGGGGTAACGGAATTTGCTGCATGCAGCTGGTTTCGGCCCCACCGAGGGGCCCATTCCCCGTTACAGCCGCCTCCGGCGCCGGGAGACGCCGGCAGTGCGGTTACGAGGCAGGGCCCCGGGTGATGGCGGAGGGCCGGCCTCCAGCGACGAAGGTCCCCAGTTCGGGGTCCCTTGCCCGTCTGCCCAACTGTGAGCCCCCGAGGAGGGCAGCAGGCTCGTGCCCCTGCTCCTCCTCCTCCTCCTCCTCCTCCTCCTCTCCTCCTCCTCCTCCTCCTCCTCCTCCTCCTCCTCCTCCTCCTCCTCCTCCTCCTCCGCCTCCTCCTCCTCCTCCTCCTCCTCCTCATCCTCCTCCTCCTCGTCCTCCTCCTCCTCCTCCCTCCTCCTCCTCCTCCTCCTCCTTCCTCCTCCTCCTCCTCCTCCTCCTCCTCCTCCTCTCCTCCTCCTCCTCCCCCTCCCCCTCCTCCTCCTCCTCCTCCTCTCCTCCTCCTCCTCCTCATCCTTCTCCTCCTCGTCCTCCTCCTCCTCCTCCTCCTCCTCCTCCTCCTTCTCCTCCTCCTCCTCCTCCCTCTCCTCCTCCCGGCGCTTGCTGCAGCGCGGGCGCAGGCGCCTGAGGAGGCCCCGCCCCCCATTCAGGACCTGCTGGCGCCGACGTCCCGAGGCTTATGTCGGGCGTGTCCCCCTACAGAGGGATTTTCGACGAAAACTGAAAAATACAAAAAAATACTCCAAAAAGGTCAAACAATACTCAAAAATTGTCCCTGGATTAGTTTTGGGTTATTGTTTGATTATTGTTGTGGTATGTTTATTTCTTGTCGAAAATCCCTCTGTGGGGGGACAGGCCCGACATAACCCGAGGGCCTCGTTGTCGGGGGCACGTAAGACGCAAGCAGTGGCGAAGCGTCCTGGCTCGCCTGTAGTCCCACCAAAGAATGTTCTAAGAAACTGTTGTGGCTTCCACGAAATGTTCTTAGAACACTTCTGGCCGAGATTGTCTTGTTTCAACTCATCCCATCTATGGTCTGAGAACATCGTCCGTGTTCTTAGAACAGTTCTGGGTTCCATGAACATGTCGTGGTAGGCCTGTAGGAATGCCGGGACGGTCGGTCCCTGCTCAAAAGACGCGAGTGCGCCAGAACTCGGGTGTGCCGACGATTTCTTACGAGCGCGTCCTGGATGTTGACGGTCCAGTTTTCTCGGGATGGCGCAGCGGAAGCTCGCGTCAAGTTTCAGCCTGGGCCTCGCCATTATCAGCCATGATGGCCCCGTCGGGCCCACCTGAGTCCTCCGAACCCGAGCCCTCCGTCTCCCAGACACTGGCCGCTACTCCGTCCACGGACGGCTCTGGGGACTTCGGAGGCACTCCGCTGCCCGAGGAATCCTCGGGGGCAGGGTTCGGGAGGGGAAAAAACACACAGACACCATTCATCGCCGATGCCCCAGAAGATATGGGAAACTATTGGAAGTGGGGGGGAAGACAGAAACCCCGAAAATCTGGGAAAAGATGCGATTTTTTTTTTATTGGTGTGCATGTATTTGCGTGTCCTGGGGCCCCTTCCAATGTTCGGGGGGGGGGGGATCGGCTCGGGGGGGGGCCGCGTCGGCCCCCCGTCGCCCCGCGCACCGCCGACGGGGGCCCGACGGCCCTTCCCCGCCCAGGAGCGCGCGGATTCTCTCCTTCCCCTCCTCCTCTCCCTCCTCCTCCTCCTCCTCCTCCTCCTCCTCCTCTCTCCTCCTCCTCCTCCTCCTCGTCCTCCTCCTCCTCCTCCTCGTCCTCCTCCTCCTCCTCCTCCTCCTCGTCCTCCTCGTCCTCGTCCTCCTCCTCCTCCGCCTCCTCCTCCTCGCCCTTCTCCCTCCCTGTACGGGTGCCTGCTGCGCAGCCCCGGAGCCCCCCGCCATCGGGACCTATCACTGATCTATCGGCGACGCATCGCCGACTCCAGGTCGATGTCCCCCCCCTAAGAAGCCTCCACCCCCCCGTATCGTTGGCCCTCCTGGGAGGGAGGCCCGAGAGGCTCGAGGCGTCCTCACAGAACGGCCCGGTCCCAAGACGGTGCGATCACCCCGAGTCCCTCTGGGCTCGCACGGAGGTGTCATTGGACGAATTGGCGTATTCCCAAGTGGTTGGCGATCGTGCTGCGAATCTGCGAAGGAGGAGATCGTTCGCAGTCGAGACGAAGCCCACGCCGTCGCGGCGAACATTTGCTGCGTGTCACCTCGACCCTGTCCAAATACTCTGCGTTTCTGGATGAGGCGAACGTGTTTGCATGACGCAAGCTGGAAGTCCTTTGTTTGGAAGAGGATTCCAGGATCCCAGACTGCGTAATTCAGGCCTCTTCCTGATAAAGCAATCGAGGGCACCTCGTTTTGATTTGCTCTTTCGATGGCTTGTCCGCCCTCCCGCTTCATGCTTCAGTATGCCTGCGTCTTCCCTCCTGAGTGTGTTCCTCCCCTTCTGCCTCACCCTCCCCCGCCTACAGTCAACGCGCACAGTGAGGACGAGCGACTTCCCAATGCTACCCTTGCACCCTTGCCCCCTCGGCCCACCCTGAACAACGTCCGCTGGCCAACCTCGTTCGAAAAGCGCCCACCTGTAGCCCTCCAACGCCCTTTGCATCCTTACCGCGCATCCTTACTATACGGGTCGACCGTACAGTCGGACCGAGTTATATAAGATCTAGGTCAGTTCGGGGAGGGGGCCTTGGTGTTCTTCGTGTTTGTTGGATGTTCTTGTGTTTCCTGGGGAGGGTACCCTCGAATGTTCTTCAGTTTGGGCTGGTGGAGGGTCTCATGTTCTTCAAGGATGTTCTTTTAGCCCAGGTCCAACTGTAGTCCTGCGTCATCTCAGCTGGTGCCGCGCGTCATCCGAGGCCCCTGGGAGACCCCAAGACGATTATATTGCGCTGGCGGCGCATCCTCCAAGGCCCTTGCATCCTCAGCGCGCATCCTTGCTACACGGGTTGACTGCAGCTCGCCTGCGTCATATCGGTTGGTGCCGCGCAAAGAACATCCCTCGAGACCGGGAGTCCCTCCGTCAGCCCAAACTGAAAGAACATCCGAGGGCACCCTCCCCAGGAAGCACGAGAACCTCCAAGGAAGAAGGACCCCCTCCCCGAACCGACCCCCCTGGAGACCCCCAGAGGTCCATACTGCGCTGGCGGCGGCGTTCGGCGGCGGACGGCGGCGGCCCGCCAGGGCTTTGGCGGCACGCCGGCCGGTGTGCCGGCCTCCCCCGAGCTGCCGGGCTCGCGCTGCGGGTCGTGCCGCGGAGGGCGCGGTGGCGCCCAGGGCGCGGCCGAGGAGGGGTCAGGGGCGAAGAGCTCCGGGGCGGGCAGTACACAGAAGGACGAGCGACTTCCCGGGGCCACCCTTGCATCCTTGCCCCCACCGGCCCACCCTGAGCGGCTTTCGCTGGCCAACCTCGAGCGAGAAGCGCCCACATGAGCCCCTCCAAGGCCCTTGCATCCTTACCGCGCGTCCCTGCTAGACGGGTCGACCGTACAGTCGGACCGAGGTGTACGATCGAGGTGGGTTCGGGGAAGGCACCCTGATGTTCTCCGTGTGTTTCCTGGGGGAGGGCGCCCTCGAGTGTTCAGTTTGGGCTGGTGGAGGGTCTCATGTTCTTGAGGGATGTTTTTCTAGCCTAGGTCCGACTGCATTCGTCGGGGAGCCTCGCCGAAGACATGGACCGCGGTTGCCCTTGGCTGCATGTACACGTCGGTCGTTGAAAGTAGGTATTCCTCGATTCCCAGATCCCAGTCTGCGTCAAGCGCCTTCCTACTTCAATCGGAGGTTGGGGGGTGAGATCGCAGTGGAACGGAGACCCCCAACCAGGAAATCGTTTCGTTTCGTTCGTGTCGTGCGTGCGGCGAGGTGAAGCTGCGTGGGCGCGCGAGAGGAATGAACCGCCGTTGCAAGGCCGAAGTCAAGGCAAATGATTCTCCCCGCCCGCCCGCCCATCCGGCGGTGGCTCACGGTGTCCCGCGGTGTCACGTGATGTCCCATGGTGTCCGCCGTTGCTAGGGCGAAGTCAAGACAAATGATTCTCCCCCTCCCGCCCATCCGTCCGTCCGTCCGGCGGTGTCCCGCGGTGTCCCGCGGTGTCCCGTGGTGTCCCGTGGTGTCCCGTTGAGTGAGATCGATGGTGAGATCGACATGTGTCCCGTGGTGTCCCGTGGTGTCCGCCGCTGCGAGGGCGAAGTCAAGACAAGTGATTATCCCCCTCCCCCCCGTTGAGGAGGCGGCTGTCTTCGCCCCCCCGCCCCTCCATCCCCCCCCCCTGCTCCGCCCTCCCCCTGTCTGGCCGAGGGCCCCATCGGCCGTCGTCGCGCGCGTGGCGTCGTGGCGGCACGGCAGGCTGCCCCGAGGGGCGGGCCGGCAGTGCGGTTACGAGGCGGGGCCCCGGGGGATGGCGGGGGGCCGGCCTCCGGCGACGAAGATCCCCAGTTCGGGGTCCCCTGCCCGTCTGCCCAGCTGTGAGCCCCCGAGGAGGGCGGCAGGCTCGATGAGATTTCACCCTCGAAAGATCTCAGGGTCTGCGGTGTTTTGGCCAGCGGAGGGTCTCATGTTCTTCAGGGATGTTCTTTTGGCCCAGATCCGTCGTGTGTCTCGGGCCAGACGAAAGGAGGGGTAACGGAATTTGCTGCATGCCGCTGGTTTCGGCCCCACCGAGGGGCCCATTCCCCGATACATAGCCGCCTCCGGCGCCGGGAGACGCCAGGAAAATGAGCTACGTGAGCTGATTCTCAAACCCCCTTTTGCTATCCCCCCCTTTCTGTCGCCCGGCCCGAGATGTACAGTCGGACCGAGGTCACCCGCAGAGTAAGGATGAGCGATGTTCCAAGGCCACCCCTGCGTCCTTGCCCCCTCGGCCCGCCCTGAGCGACTTTCGCTGGCCAACCTCGTTCGGAAAGCGCCCACATTGTCCTCCAAGGCCCTTGCATCCTTACCGCGCATCCTTCTTGTACGGGTCGACCGTACGGTCGGACCGAGGCATAAGATTGAGGTCGGTTCGTGGAGGGTACCTAGTGTTCTCCGTGCCTGTTGTATGTGATTGTGCACCCTGGGGAGGATACCCTTGGATGCTTCGTTAGTTGTGGCCGACGGAGGGTCTCATGTTCTTGAGAATGTTCTTCTGGCCTAGGTCCGACTGTAGCCATGACCCCGAAGGAAGTCATGCGGCGCAAACCTGGGATATGCCCAGTGGGCACGCGCTGGGTAATGACCAGGAATGGCTGGGGGTCTGGGACAGCATGAAAGCCCGCCTCGTCGTCCAGGGGTGTCAAGAGGACAAGTCGCAGATCAGGGCTGACGCACCTGCCGGTTCGAAGTACGCCCTGTACCTCACCCTGGCCGCCGCGGGCAAGGGGATTGGGCCCGGAGCCCCGGAAATGAACCAGAATCATTAAATCGGTGGTGGACAGACGTCCTACCCTGACACGTCGATGAAGGAATTGGCCTTTTTTGGTTCGCTGGCCTTTTTTGGTTCGCGGGAGGGCGTCGCGGCCGTCATTTTTGCGGGTCCAGGTCCGTCGGTTTCGGTCCCAGGCCGTTTTCACTAAGGGGAGGTCTACTGAAGGGAGGTTTGTCCACCGCCGATGAAAGCAGGTCCGCCGTAGTTGGCGTGTCTTCGGGTGGCGGCAGTTCTGGTTAGTGCAACGGGGCCGGGGGAGTGCCCCTGAACCCGGTCCTGGCAGCGCCCGAGAGGAGGGCGAGTCGAGACAGCGGTACAGTCCACCCGCAGAGTAAGGATAGGCATCCCTCCCAAGGGTACCCTTTGCATCCTTGCTTCCTGGGTCCATCCTTGGACACTTTCGCTGGCCGCGCCCCGCTCGAAACCCTTCGAAATGGGCGTCCAAGGGCCATGCATCCTCATCGCGCATCCTTACACTGCGGGTTGACTGCAGTTGGCAAGCTGGCCTTCGGGAGGCTCTTTCGTCGCCACGGCTGGACGCAGCTCGGAAAATGTGGTGCGCGTGGACCCCGGTCGGCAGCCTGACTGTGAGCTGTCGTCGTCTCGAGTCGCTCCTCTCCGAACTGGGTAGTCGAAGGCCAGACTGTCAGACTGGATTGGGCCCCGAGGGCCAATCTGGCCTGGCCATGTTGGAGGATCTGGGTTATCCGCCAGACTGGCTTCGCGTCGGCTCCCTCGCCAGAGTGCCCCCGTTTGCCAGATTGGGCCTGCCAGACTGGCGCCAGATTGGCTTCGACTACCCAGCCGAGGTTCTGTTCCCACGGTGCGGGGTGGTCGGCCGGTGCGGGGTCCCTCGGCCGGCGGCCGTGCGCGGCCCTCGCGGCGGCCGTTCGCGGCCCTGCTGCGGGGGCCGGCGGCGACAGCACCGACGACGTCGGCGTCGCCGTGCAGGGAGGTTGGTCGGTCGTCTCGGGAGGCTCTCCCCGCCACGGTTGGGCAGTACGACAGCACGGCTAGAGGCATGTACCTCGTAGAGCTCTTCGGTATCGATGAGCTAGAGGAATTCCGGCGCGGGGTGGAGCTAGTTGGCCGACCCGGCCTTAAGAGACAAAGTGGTGACTTTGGGTCGGTTTTGCTAAGATTTGAAAGATATTTGGCAGTACGACAGCACAGCTAGAAGCATGTACCAGAGTGGACCCCAGGAGTGGTCCATGGACCCCTCTTGCGAGGATTGCAGCCAGAGCTCACGACAACGGTTGGGACGACGACGATGATGCTGATGGAGATGAACGTGGTAACGGTCACGGTAGCGATGATGATGATGATGCGGGCGATGATGGTGGTGATGATGATGATGATGATGATGATGATGATGATGATGGTGATGGTGATGGTGATGGTGATGGTGATGGTGATGGTGATGGTGATGGTGATGGTGATGGTGATGGTGATGGTGGTGGTGGTGGTGGTGATGGTGATGGTGATGGTGATGGTGATGGTGCAGGTGGTGATGGCGATGGCGATGGCGATGGCGATGGCGATGGGGATGAGGATGAGGATGAGGATGAGGATGAGGATGAGGATGAGGATGATGATGATGTGGATGGTGATGGTGTTGTTGATGGTGTTGATGATGGTTTTGATGGTGTCGGTGGTGTTGATATTGATGTTGATGGTGATGATAATGGTGGTGCTGCTGATGATGACGATGGTGATGAGGATGATGAGGATGATGATGATGATGATGATGATGATGGTGATGATGGTCAGCCTCATCATTAGCATCATCAGCATCATCATCATGCTCATGATCACGATACTGGTGATGTTGGGATGGCGATCATTAATATGACAGTGGTGATGATGATGATGATGGTGATGATGATGATGGTGATGGTGATGGTGTCGTTGATTTTGATGTTGATGATAGTGATGATGATGATGATGATGATGATGATGATGATGATGATGATGATGATGGTGATGGTGATGGTGATGGTGATGGTGATGGTGATGGTGATGGTGATGGTGATGGTGATGGTGATGGTGATGGTGATGGTGATGGTGATGGTGATGGTGAGGAGGAGGAGGAAGAGGAGGAGGAGGGTGATAATGCCGGTGTTGGTCATGATGTGATGGTGTCGATTATGATGATGGTCATGATAATCATCATGATGATGGTTATGAGAATCGTGGTGCTGGTGATGATGAGAATCACTATGTTCCCCGTGGCTTGTTCAATGCGTCGGGCTTTGGAGTGTTTGGCAACCCTCTCTCGCATGGGTCTGGCGCCGTATGTTGTACCCGAGGGCTTAAAGTAGACGCCTCTGTGGGAGTGGGTCGGGGGGGCAAACTCAGGTCCTGGTTTTCCCCACGCAACGCCGCAGCACTGCGATCGATTGAGCAGGAAGAAGGTAGCGGGGAGGACCTTCCGAGACGCCTGGCGACGTCTTGCTGCTTCACAACATTGTCTCGCATGTGAGCCACAATGTGTTTCGTAGTTGCTCCTCTGTTCCTTCGCTGTCCTGTGCTCGGCTCGAAAATTAAAGGACGAAGCCGTGATGCACAGGCTCCCACGGCACCGCGAGGTTGCGACGCCACCACATGTCTTCTACACAAACTGATAGTGTGTCGCGCGCACCGGTGTTCGTGTTCGTTGCGTGCGTGCTATGCGTGAGCCATGCCAGGCCAGGTTAGGAGTTCGCCCTACGAGGTGACACGATATCTCCATCCACGGCCAGCGCGCCGCCACACTATATTTCAACTTCATCGCCGTATTGGCGCAAGCCGCCCCGGCCAGCCAGCCCCGTCCTCCCCAGCGTTTCGGTCGGCTACGCGCAGGGGTGTCCCTTCGCCAGGGTGACCTATGGTGCGCGGCTTTCGCGGTGGGCAGGAGGAGGAGGAAGGAGGAGGAGGAGGAGGAGGAGGAGGAGGAGGAGGAGGAGGAGGAGGAGTGGGAGGAGGAGGGAAGGAGGAGGAGGAGGAGGAGGAGGGGAGGAGGAGGAGGAGGAGGAGAGGAGGAGGGGAGGAGGAGGAGGAGGGAGGAGAGAGAGGAGGAGGAGGAGGAGGAGAAGGAGGAGGAGAAGGAGGAGGAGGGGGGGGGAGCTGAGCCCAAGCACGCAGGCCACAGGTGTCACACCGCCAGCAACGATCGGCAAGTCGCACACCAGAGGCCACTCTTGCCAGGGTCGCCCTGGCCTTGGCATCGCTCGGACGTGTGCATTTTTCCTCGGCGAGGACCCTCGAGGAGCATCCTTGATCATTTGGCGAAACAACCACGCACGAAACCGAAAAAAACACAGGGAATGGACGTCCGAGCGATGGCGAGGTAGCCGATTCGGCCGCGCGCACTGTGCCCCCTTCCGCGCGCCTTGCGGCAGCGGGCCAGCGGCAGCGATGGCCTCGCGCACCGGCGGCTTCGGCAGGCGCGGCAACCGGAACTCCGACAGCAACTCGCCCTCGAGGGGCTTCCGCAACAAGAGCCCCCGCGACGCGTCGATGGACGCCTCTGCGAACGCGGAGGAGCGGTTGCTGGAGGCGCTGGACCACGTGGCCAAGAGGGTGTTGGAGGACCCGCTGCCGGAGGGGAGCCGGCTGCCGACCGCGGCACTGTATGCGCTGTGCGAGCTCCACGACGACTTCAAGCACCAGGTGCAGTTGAAGACGATGGAGGCGGACGTGGAGGCGCTGAAGGATCGGGCGTCTGCGAGAGGTGGCCCTGGCCCGGGGTGGTCCCAGCTCTTCGGGGGAGGCCCGGGTAGGATCCGGAGTATTTGCTTGAGCGGTCCGATCGAGATGGGTACGGGGAGAATGAGTACAAAGACCAACCGCAATTCTTGTTCATTTTGAATTGGATTCGCGATCGGTGCCGCCGCGGGCGTTGTCCATCTCAGACAGCAGATCGCATGCCCAACAGCGGCCGCTGTTGGTTGTAGACAGCATGTGCTGTTGTACGTCGTACCGCTGCCTTCCGTACCCATTTCGGGCATGCGAACCCGAGGCTTGGGGGCTCCCAGGGGCCTCCGAGGTGGCGCGAGAAATCGGGGGCACCCTGGGCTGGGAGCACGGCTGGCAGCTCCCAGAAGGAGGAGGTCGCCAGACTGCAGCAGGCCGTCGAGGCAGCCCGAGCTGCGGCGTGAGCGCCCCGGGGGCCGCCGTCCCGCGGCTGCGCGCGGCAGCGTTTCTGCCCGCCCGCCGCGCTCACGGCGGGCTCCCCGCTGTCGCTGCCCGCGAAAGGAGACCTCGC
Organism: Prorocentrum cordatum; assembly: GCA_963575745.1. NCBI lineage: Eukaryota > Dinophyceae > Prorocentrales > Prorocentraceae > Prorocentrum > Prorocentrum cordatum. The sequence goes on along the minus strand of CAUYUJ010015922.1, from coordinate 97,187 downwards.
CGCCGCTCGGCACGCCACACGGCACGGTAGGACACCGCGACACGCGACACCGCACGGCACCACGACGCCGCAGCGCTGCGCGGCGCCGCAACACCGCAGAGACACCGTGACACCGCCACGGCTCCGCCGGGGCACAGTCACGACTCTACTATGCCACCACGGCACACCGCCACACCACGACACCCCCACCCGTCGGCCAGCAGCAGCAGCGGTGGCAGCATCAGTCTTGGGACAAGGCCCCAGCAGCAGCTTTGGCACTGCAGCTGTAGGCGCACAGTTTCGCCTGCGCGGCACCAAGAGGACGCACTCTTCCCCAGTCGCAGGGCTTCACCCGCTGGCGCCGTTCAACTTCCATTGTTGTCGTGATTGTTGCGAGCGCGTCTCGAAACCTGGGTTCACCCGCTGCTGATGCCAGTGGCCTGCCACGGCTGCCCCTGACATCTGGCTGCTCCAATTTTTGTCGATGCGTGGGCCCCAGAGGTCTCTGGACCACTTCCCCAGGACAAATGTTCCATCCTGAGTCGACCTTTGACGGTCCCAGGATCTTGTGAAGGCCCCCAGAGGCCGACAACTGTCAAGAACCGCCCGCTCAGATTTCTGTTGGAGCGTCGGACCTCTGGGGCGCCAACGTTGATGCATTCCGTCGTGCTCCGAGGAGGAGGAGGAGGAGGAGTTGCGAGTTGCGAGCTATCCCGCGTGGTGGCCGATACGAACTACGAGCGGCGCTGCTGCTCGGCCTTGCTAAGCAGTTTCGGCCACTTCCCTTCATGAAGTCTGGCTAGATACTCCCGTCTATGGGGTGCGATTTGGCGCGCACATTCCTTGGTCAACTCTCGCAGCTGCGAGTGTGCGAAGTGACCACACTGAGTGCAAAACCAAACCCTCTGCATTCGAGACAAACGCATTCGATGGGACCCCTCAACCCAGCCCCCAGCGATATGAAGCCGCCCCCCCGCAGGTATTGTATCATATCTCTCACACACGTGAACAGGCTGAAAGCAAGGGGAAGGGTGCCATTCGGACGCAGTGGCCCTGCTAGCAGATCCCCAACACCTAGTACATCTGTGCCTAGTCTCATCCAAACGATGCTCCGAGACGAGGGCACGAAGAATCGAAGGACGAGGAGGAGGAGGAGGAGGAGGAGGAGGAGGAGGAGGAGGAGGAGGAGGGCCCCTCTCCCTCGCGCGCGCGGGTCCGCCACGCTCCTCGACGTTCATGCTGTCCAGCGCGGCACGGAGGAGCCTCATCCTCACGTGCAGCGCCCTCCGCTCAACCTGAAAGACGGCCGCCCGAACCTCGTCGGCCACTCTCCCAGCCTCGGCCGCCTGAGCGGCCAACTCATCAACACAAGTATTTCCAATGGCAAGCCAGGCGGGGATCCCCGAGGTGACAACCTGTTCTCCCGTGAGGTGCGAATTCACGAACAAGACGGACACTTGACCCAGTCGGGGAGGAGGAGGAGGAGGAGGAGGAGGAGGAGGAGGAGGAGGAGGAGGAGGAGGAGGAGGAGGAGGGGGAGGAGGAGGAGGAGGGGAGGAGGGGGGGGAGACGAGGAGGTGGAGCAGGAGGGGGCGGAGAAGGGGGAGGAGGAGGAGGAGGAGGAGGAGGGAGCAGGAGGAGGAGGAGGAGGAGGAGGCGGAGGGGGAGGAGGAGGAGGAGGAGGAGGAGGAGGAGGAGGAGAGGTGGAGAGGAGGAGGGGGAGGAGGAGGAGAAGGAGGAGGAGGAGGAGAAAGAGGGAGGGGAGGAGAGAGGAGGAGAAAGGCGAAGGAGGAGGAGGAGGAGGAGGAGGAGGAGGAGGAGGAGGAGGAGCTGTGTGCTCGAAGGGTCCGAGGGCGGAAGGCCACCGCCCTCTGCCGGTGGCTCCCCGCTGCGCTGGTGGCGCTGGCGCTCGCGACGGGCGCCTACGGCGGGCTGTGAGGCCGGCTCTTCGCTCGTTCCAGCGAGCGCCGCATGTCTGATTCGGGGGAACGTAAGATTAAGTCGGCTTGTCCCGCTACAGGAGGGGTATTCAAACATAGTCAAAGAATAGTCGGGGGACGATTTTTTTAGTACGTTTGCCCATTCGGGGTGCATTTTTCGAGTATTTTTATTTTTCTGCCAAAATCCCCCTGTAGGGGGGCATGCCCGACATAACGTAAGACTCGAGTACGCGGGAGCTCGGGTTTGCCGGCGTTTTTTGACAAGCGCATCACGGATTTTGAAGGTCCGGTGTTCGTGAGATGTTTTTGGAGTTCGCGTCGAATTTCAGGTTGGGTCTCGCCATTTTCATGGATGACCCCGCCAGGCCAACTCGAGTCCCCCGAACCCGAGCCTTACGTCTCTCCGATCGAAGGAGAAAAAACGGCATGAACATAAACTGTTGGCGCTCCGCACGGATGTCTTGGATCCGCGCTGAGCCCCTTTGCTGGCGCCTCTGGCGCCGCCCATGGCGCGATCCGCGCGCCAGGGAGGGAGGGGGGTCCAGCGCAGATCCAAGAATCCCGCGCGCCGCGCCAAATGGTTACGGTCATGTTTTTTCGTTTTTGTTCGCATTATCCTTACTATTGTTAGCATTCGCATTATCATTTGTATGGTTCTTATTATTAATATTCTTGTTATTAGTAGTATTAGTGTTAGTGTTATTTTTTTACGATTCGTATGCATTGGTATTATTATGTGTTGGGCCTCTCTTTGCGTATCCAGCTCCGTTGGTGTGCTACAAGACTCGTCGGCCCCTCCCTTCACAACCTGCGCCTCCTCGACTGCGGCTGCGTCTCGGAGAGCACAGGGATCTGACGTAGCCAGTTCGACTTCTTCACTAGTGGCATCAGCTTCTGAAAGTCGGGGCGTCACGGCGTCAATGCTTCCCGAAATGCTGGAAGTTGAGGATGGCCAGCGCAGCAGATGATTTGCCTCGGGAGAGAAGGACGAACGCAGCCGAGTCCCGCCGATGATCCTCGAATCCATGGCGCGTCCAGGTGGCATCATATCACGTGCGTTGTTGGACGAGCCAGATAGACTGCATATTTTGGGAGGCCCGCCAGCCCAAACATTCACCATCTGAGCCACCTGTGGTGTTTCGTTGTTCGCCTGCCTCTGGGGAGGGGACGAAGTCCGGATGCCTCGAGGACCACTTGCCCATTGTGACAGTTGGGCGTCCCCGCACATGTGTTGGAGGGTATCCCTACGTAGGATTGCAAGCATTTGCTTGCTGTAACCATAGGCAGTCCAGGGGTGCCCTCGTGAGGCGTCCCTGCATCCTTGCATCGGCTCGGCATGCTGATTCTGGTCGCTAGTCTTGTTTGTTTTAGATATGCCTCGCAATGATCCAGCATTCTCTGTCAGCAGGTTGTTCGTTGGGCCATCTCGCTACCGTTGTTGGGTCGTGGAGAAGAGGCATCTTTGATGCCTCTTGGGATATGTTGGAAGGATTCGTGGAGGCAATTGTGGTGTCTGTTTGGGGCCTCTTGGAGGCAGCTTGCGCTCCTGGTGCAGACGTTGATCTGGCAATTGGATCCTCTGGGAGGTGGAGTGTCGCGTTTGGTCATTTGGGTCCCGCAGGTGGCATAACACCATGGTGGCATTCCACAACATGTGGTATTGTATGTGGCGGGCCTGGCTGCGTGCATTAGTTCGGCTTCTTCGCGTCCTCGTGCATGAGCTGGAGTCTCCTAAGGTGCCGTGGGGGAGGTGTGATCTGCTTTACTCATCCATTCTTGATGCATTGAAGGCACTGAAAAACTCTGAGGACCTCTCGCCTCTTGGGAGCCTGAAGGGGGTCTCGGGGGTCAGATTCTGATGAATGGCCCCAAGGGCTCCTTCAAGCTTCCCCTCTATGACCCCTCTGGGGGCCCTCTTGGGCGTCTCGGGCGATCTTTGGCGCTTCTGTGGACCTCTTGAACGCTCTTAAGGCCGAACAGGTGACGAATCGCACAAAAACAGATACGTTTCAATGATTTTGGCCTCTCGAGCCAGCCCGCTTGGCTTCCAAGACAACCCAAGGGGGCTCCAGGATGGCCTTTGGGGGCCACAGTGGGGCATGTTGGAAGCTTGCATTCCGGATCCACCGTCGAGGAGTCATGGCCCAGGCCCAAGACCTGGCATCGCTCGGACGTGTGCATTTTTTTCTCGGCGAGAACCATCGAGGAGCATCCTTGATCATTTGGCGAAAAAACCACGCACGAAACCGGAAAAAAACACAGGAAATCCACGTCCGAGCGATGGCCAGAAGAAGCCCCCCAGGCATTCTGGGAGTCCCAGGCCTGGAGCCCTCCAAAGTATTCCCCATCCCCCGCAGCGGGAGCGCGAAGCGATTTGAGCACACTCCATGCCATGCAATTTTTTTTGTTGTGGGTACTCTCGCCTGCCCCAGGCGCGCAACGGCATCGTGGCCGCCACCGCGCGAGAATGCCCCCGCAGCCCCCCGGCGCGAGGCTGCCAAAGCGACGCTCCGCCCCGAGCAGCGCCGGTGCCCCGGGCTCTCTCCCGCACGGCAGCACCGTCACACGAGTCGGCGCTCTGTTTCGCTGCTCGTCTTGGTTGCTCACTCGATCGGCTCGGCATCGCTCGCACGTGTGATGTTTCCCAGCCACCCTGTGGTGTTGGGTCCTCCTTTTGAAGAGACAGCGCCCCGCGTTCCTCCTCCTCCTCCTCCTCCTCCTCATCATCCTCATCCTCATCCTCATCCTCATCCTCCTCCTCCTCCTCCTCCTCCTCCTCCTCCTCCTCCTCCTCCTCCTCCTCCTCCTCCTCCTCCTCCTCCTCCTCCTCCTCCTCCTCCTCCTCCTCTCCTCCTCCGCCCCCTCCGCCCCCTCATCCCTCCTCTCACTCACACAGCCCAGGGACAGCGCTTCGTGGCCCCATAGGGAGCTCCACCGAAGATCCCAGTGGCGCAGTTCGCATGCGTCTCCCCCACCCAGGACAGCGGTTCGTGGCCCCGTATGGAGCTCCTCCTAGGGTCCCAGAGGCGCAGTTCGCATGCGTTTGCCCCACCCATAACAGCATTTCGTAGCCCCAGTGGGAACTCCACCGAAGGTTCCAGTAGCGCAGTTCGCATGCGTCTCCCCCACCCAGTACAGCATTTCGTAGCCCCAGTAGGAACTCAACCGCAGATCCCAGTTGCGCAGTTCGCATGCGTCTCCCCCGCCAATTATAGCGTTTCGTGGCCCCATGGAGAGCTCCACCGAAGGTTCCAATGGCACAGTTCGCATGCATCTCCCCCACCCAGTTTCCCACCCAATACACCGTCTCGTGGCCGCATGCGTCTCCCCCACGTGGCTCCAGAGGGAGCTCCACCGAAGGTCCCAGTAGCGCAGTTCGCATGCGAATCCCCTCAGTAACAGAATTTCGTGGCCCCAGCGGGAGCTCCACCGAAGGCCCCAGTGGCGCAGATCCCATGCGTCTCCCCCACCCAGCACGGCGCTTCGTGCGTGGCCCCATGGGGAGATCCACCGACGGCGATATGCGCACAACTGCGGTACCCACGAGTGCATATGGTGGGGTCCTTGGCCAGGGCATGCTTCTCTTCGGCGAGGACCCTCAAGGCTTTGTGGGCCCCGGAAACGGCAGGGTCATTTTTTCACCGTTTCCAGAAAAATGTCCCTTGAACATGGAAACGGTAAAACAAAAAGGGCTACCGGAAACGGCAAAAAAAACGGCTCCAGGACTGGAAGCGGAGCCGGAACCGGTCAAAAAACGGCGTCGGAACCGGCAAAAAAACGGCAAAACGGAACCGGTAAAAAAAGACGGCCCTGTCGTTTCCAGGGCCCATTATGCCTCAAGGAGCATCTTGGATCACCTGGACAAACAGGAGCGCGCGAGACCGAAAAGCGCCAGCGCACGAGCGATGGCGAGGCGGGAGCAGCGCGCGCGGCTTGTCAGGGCAGGGCGACCGGGCCCAGTCGCGGGCCCAGGAGCGGCCCGCGCTCTCGGCATCGTTCGGACGGCGAGGACCGTCGAGGAGCATTTTGGATCGGGGGTGGACAGTCTTGGGCCCCGGAAACGGCAGGGCCGTTTTTTCACCGTTTCCCAAAAAAAGGTCCCTTGAAAATGAGAATGGCAAAAAACGGGACCGGAAAGGGCAAAAAACGGCCCCAGGATTGGAACCGGAGCCGGACCCGGTGAAAAAACGGCGACGGAACCGGTAAAAAAAATGGCGTCGGAACGGGCAACAAAAACGGCAAAACGGAATCGGTAAAAAACGGCCTTGTCGTTTCCAGGGTCCACTAGGGGACAGGCCTCCTACCCTGGCACGTCGATGAGTGAATTGGCCGTTTTCGGTTCGCGAGAGGGCGCCGCGGTCGTCATTTTTGCGGGTCCAGGGCCTTCGGTCTCGGTCCCAGGCCGTTTTCACCAGAGGGAGGTTTACTAAAGGGAGGCTTGTCCACCGCCGATTGGATGATCGTGCGAAAAAATACACGTACCAAGTCGAACAATGCACGTGGAATGGACGTCCGAGCGATGCTGAGCTTTGCCCCTGGGGGTAACGCGAGCACTTTCGAGGTCATCGAGGGCGTCGTCGGGCGTCGGGGGGCTTCCAGGGTCGTCCAGGAGGACGTCAGGAGGCTCCTAGAAGGCTCAGGAGACCCCCAAGGGAAGGGCCCCCGAGAAGCCCCCCGTGGAGCTCCAAGAGAGCCCTCGATGGCGACCGCGGCCCTCAAGACGGAGCCAGCCCGTTCCCTCAGGAGCCCAAGGCGTGTCAGGAGATCGCCTAGAAGGCATTGACGGCCCGCGAAGGGTCCGCTACGCCCAACAGGGCACCAGGATGGCTCAAGGCAGCCCCAAGCAGAACGCCAGAAGCTCTCAGAGGAAGATGCGCTGTCTTGGAAGATCTGGCACAGCGGCACCCAAATCACCTAGACGCCCAAAGGCTGGTGGAATTTCTGCGATGGTCGGCCCATTTTTCTAAGCTTTTCCGAGCACTGGCCCTGTTTGTTGTCGCCTTGGGCCCTAAGTGGAGCTCTGGTCTGGCAGCCTTGCACCTGCAGCCCACGTCTGCGCTACTGCTAGGACACCATCGCCCTCTGCGAGGCTCGCGCCATCCACTGTACCTGGCCACGGACCAGCAGTCCTTGCTCTGCATGATTCATCCAGTTGTTTGCGGCAAGTCCCGCCTCTGTGCCAGCCCAGCCGTTTGGGTGGCGATTGTTCGAGGGGGTATGGGAGGCCGTCACGTGTGACACCTCGTTTCTCCAGGTTTCGGAAAACCGTGCTGCTACTCTGCATCTTCGGGGGACCTTACCTGTCGTGTAAGTGGAAGTATGTTATTGTCCTCCGACGTTGGTTCTACGCGAATTTTGACGTGGATTCAAAACGGATTCGACATTGATCCAACACGGATTCGACACGAGTTCGACGGGTTCGACACGGATTTGACAGATTCGGCGTGGACGAGACAGAAATGGTCCCCCGAAGATGCAGCATAACGTGAGGATGAGGACGAGGATGAGGATGGGGATGAGGATGAGGATGAGGATGATGGGGGTGATGATGAGGATGAGGATGAGGATGAGGATGATGATGATGATGAAAATGATGGTAGTGTTGATAATGTTGATGTCGATGTTGACGGTATGTGTCGTTGATGTTGTTGTTGGTGATGATGGTGATGGTAGTGATAGTGATGGTGGTGGTGATAGTGATGATGGTGATGATGATGACGAGGTGAAGATGACGACGACGACGACGATGATATTGATTATGGTGATGATGGTGATGATGATGGTGGTGTTGGTGATGATGATGATGATGATCATCGCGATGGCGGTAATGATGGTGGTGGTGTTGCTTGTGGTGGTGGTGGTGTTGATGGTTGTGATGATGATGATGGTTGTGGTGGTGACGATCACGATGATGATGATGCTAATGCTGCTAATGATGTTGACGACGATGGTGTTGATGATGATCATGATAGTGATGGTGATGGTGATTATGACGATGATGATGGTGATGATAGTGATGGTGATGATGATGATGGTGGTGGTGGTGATGGTGTTGATGATGATGATGATGCTGCTGCTGATGATGATGATGATGATGTTGATGGTGATGGTGGTGTCTATGTTGATGGTGATGAGGAGGAGTAGGAGGTTGAGGAGGATAGAATGATGAATCCCGTTAGGGCCATCCTTGGGTTGTGTTGGCGTCTTGCCAGACAGCCTTGGCGAGCCTTTGGGGCCATCTTGGGCCGTCTTGAGGCCCCCGTACGGTGGCTTGGATCTCTCGTGAGCTGTCTAAGGGCCTTCTTGGCCGTATGGTGGTTGTCTGGGTGCCGTTTTGACGCCGTCTTGGGCCGTCGAAGGGCCCTCTAAGGCCGCCGTGGGTCCCACGTGAGGCCCTCGTGGGCCCTCTTGGGACCGTCGCGGATTCTTCTTTGGCAATCGTGGAGTCTTCGTCGGCGGTCTTGAGCTAACGGCAGCCCGAAAATGCGAGAATGCGAACTCGTCGTTTATCTTATGTTTTATGTATATTTATATATATATATATATATTATTTAAAAATAAAAAATGGTGTTGTCTTCTTCGGACCCTGTATGAGGTCCTCTTGCGGCCAGTCAGGGCCCTCTTTGAAGCATCGTGGGCAGTCTTCAATCAATAGTTGGCCGCCCTGGGGCCATCTTGAGCCGTCTTCGAGGCATCTTGGGCCATCGGGTGTCTTTGGTTGCCTCTGCACGGGCCGCCTTGGAAGTTCGGGTCGCATTTGACCAGGGGTCGTGGATTGGGAGGCCCTGCATTGCTTGGGGGCAGCGCCAGGGAATGCGGGAAGTGCACGGTCGCCGAGCGGATTCGCGTGGGATGAGGGGTATAGGAGTTAGTAGCCATGCGGGGAGTGCACAATCATCGAGCGGATGCGCATCAGGGCTCGAGCTAAACGGTGGTTTAGCTATTTCGTTGAACGTGTTCATGTTGACTTCGTTTTGCCGCAAAGGCGGAACGGAGACAGAACGAGGAACACCGAAACCAAACCGAAAATGAAAACACTGTTTAGTTCGAGCCTTGATGCGCATGGAATAAGAGGCATCAGTTGCCATGCTGGAAGTGCACCGTCCTCGAGCGGGCACGCGTAGAAAGGGGGTTCAGGAACCAGCTGCCATGCGGGAAGTGCACCACCCTCGAGCGGGCACGCGTGGAGTGGGTATTTGGCATTAGTTGTCGTGCTTGAAGTGCACCATCCCCGAGCGGGACGAGGGAAGTGGCTTCGGAAAGGACGGGCGGCGGTGCACGCAAGAGTCGTGTTGGTAAAGGGAGGGGCGGCCCCTTCCTTGAATCCAAAAACCCCACCAGACAGACCGTGGCATTCTTTCACGCCTCAACGTGCCCGGGTGCAAGATGGCGGATTAGACACACCAGTGCGCCATCCGTTCGGTTGGAAACGGGGTGGAGAAGGAAGAGCGCAGAAAGGTATATACCTCGAATTGTGCACGGAGGGGGCCCCCGCCCCGCCCCCGAGGAGGCCGAGGAGGCGGAGGAGGAGGAGGAGGAGGAGGAGGAGGAGGAGGAGAGGGAGGAGTGAGGGAGGGAGGAGGGAGGAGGGGAGGAGGATGGGGAGGAGAGGAGGAGGAGGAGGGAGGAGGGAGAGTGAGGAGGAGGGCGGAGGAGGAGAGGAGGGAGGGAGGGAGGGAGGGAGGAGGAGGAGGGAGGAGGGAGGAGGTAGGAGAGAGGAGGAGGAGGAGGAAGGAAGAGAGGAGGAGGAGAGGAGGAGGAGGAGAGGAGGAGGAGGAGGAGGGGGAGGGGCCCAGCATCAGCTTCGCCAAGTCCTCGTTTGTTGTTCTCTGTGGCCCTCGGCGTGGGCGCTGCCCGCGCCGCCCGCAGCTGGCCTCGCCCGGCGGGCTGCTCCCTCGGGGCTTGGAGAGATAAGCCTCGGAGGCTTTGCGCAGCGCCCGGGGGCTCCAGGGCACCCTCCTTCCCTCACGCCTGCTCCCTCTTGATCCATCCTCCTCCCTCCTACTCTTAAGTCGGGCCTGTTCCCCTACAGGGGGATTGTCGACGAATGATAAAAGATACCCCAAACTAGTCAGAACATAGTCCAAAAATGGTTAGGGTACGATTTTTGATTCATTTGTTTGCTTTTTGGGGGTATTGGGTGGGTATTTTCTTCCGTCGAAAATCCCCCTGTAGGGGGACAGGCCCGACGTAATCCTACTCACTCCTCTATGCTCCATCCTCCCTCCTCCTCCCCCCTCATCCACCATCCTGCGATCCTGCGTCATTTGGTGATGGCCGCCCTGCCTGAGGACAATAAGACCCTCCTCCTCCTCCGCCTCCTTATCATTACACGCCGGTCGTTGAACGTATGTATTTTTGGATGCCCAGATCCCAATCTGCTTCAATCGCCTTCCTACTTCAAGAACCGGGACGCTTCCGCTGTGGTCTGCTAGTCTCTGGGGGGGCCTGGACCCAATCCACTTGATCCGCCTTCCACTTCGTGTTTTTACCTACTTCTTCCGACCGACGTGTACGAGATACGGGACGACGTTCGCGCGGTGATGTTCCGATGCGAATCTGACGCAAGTCATACCAAGTCGCCGCGCGAGGCCTCCAGGATGATCCTCATATCTTTGAGGTCCCGAGGCCCGGGGTTCCCCCAGAGCCAGAGGGGTCTAGGACCCCCCACCTCCTGGCATCGCCGTTCCTCCGACCCTGGCGGTGCGCCAACGGGGACTCAGGGGGGGGGGGGGGGGGCAGCGGCCTTCCGAGGAGGCCCGCCCCCCCCTCTCAGGGGCCGACCCCCTTCGCAGGAGCGCCCCGTTCCATCTTGGCGGGCGTTCCCCCTATCGGCCCCCGCACGGCCCATCTTGGGTCCCCCCTTGGACCGTGTTGGAGCTCTACTGGAGCCCCCCTTGGGCGTGGGCCCTGGAGAGTCCAAAAAGGCGACAGCGCAAGAATCCGTCAGAAGCCTAGGAAAACAAGGGCGCCCTCGAGGGTGCGAAGTTATTCGCGCTTCGCGGTTCGGCTCCGATTCCTCCTCGTCCTCCTCTTCTCCCCCGGGAGGCGGCGCGAGAGCGCGAAGCTCGTCGCACCTCGCGCGTCGCGCAGCGCGAAGCGCGAAGCTGGGAGCCCTGAGAAAAAATCACCGCGTCTGGCCTCCTGGATCCCTTCTGCGGGGTCCTCTTGGGGCATGGGGGGCCTGAGCGGCTGAGCGGGTGGTGGGGAGGAGGAGGAGGAGGAGGAGGAGGAGGAGGAGGAGGAGGAGGGGGACGAAGAGGAGGAGGAGGTGACTGGGGCCCAGGGCGCAGGGACAAAGGCCAACGGCAGGCCCTCAAAGCAGACCTCGCATCGGTTTCGCTTCCTTGGGCGTGCCTGGGGGGGGCCCCTCGCTGCCGCTGCCGGCCTCGCCCCAGGAGCTTGATCAGGACGTGTTTTGGAGAGTACTGGGCGGGGCTAGGGCAAGAATAGGTCTTTCCAGAGCGTTCCAGAACGCTCTCAGAGCGTTCCTGAAATCTCGGGGAGGGCCGCGGCGCCTGATGATTACTTCAGAACCGCCGGATCTCAGAGATCCCCCATTTATCCCTGCCCTATGTTGTCCTATCGGCCCCCGCACGGCCCATCTTGGGTCCCCCCTTGGACCGTGTTGGAGCTCTACTGGAGCCCCCCTTGGGCGTGGGCCCTGGAGAGTCCAAAAAGGCGACAGCGCAAGAATCCGTCAGAAGCCTAGGAAAACAAGGGCGCCCTCGAGGGTGCGAAGTTATTCGCGCTTCGCGGTTCGGCTCCGATTCCTCCTCGTCCTCCTCTTCTCCCCCGGGAGGCGGCGCGAGAGCGCGAAGCTCGTCGCACCTCGCGCGTCGCGCAGCGCGAAGCGCGAAGCTGGGAGCCCTGAGAAAAAAACACCGCGTCTGGCCTCCTGGATCCCTTCTGCGGGGTCCTCTTGGGGCATGGGGGGCCTGAGCGGCTGAGCGGGTGGTGGGGAGGAGGAGGAGGAGGAGGAGGAGGAGGAGGAGGAGGAGGAGGGGGACGAAGAGGAGGAGGAGGTGACTGGGGCCCAGGGCGCAGGGACAAAGGCCAACGGCAGGCCCTCAAAGCAGACTTCGCATCGGTTTCGCTTCCTTGGGCGTGCCTGGGGGGGGGGCCCCTCGCTGCCGCTGCCGGCCTCGCCCCAGGAGCTTGATCAGGACGTGTTTTGGGGAGTACTGGGCGGGGCTAGGGCAAGAATAGGTCTTTCCAGAGCGTTCCAGAACGCTCTCAGAGCGTTCCTGAAATCTCGGGGAGGGCCGCGGCGCCTGATGATTACTTCAGAGCCGCCGGATCTCAGAGATCCCCCATTTATCCCTGCCCTATGTTGTCCTTGTCCTGGCCTCGTCTGTGAGTGCGCCTTCAGCGAATCCAGTTGGAGCCTGCATGGACAAGTTGTGGAGATCCCCCAGGTTTGTAGATCGGCGTTGGACCCCCCTTCTTGCGGGCAGCCCCCCAGAGGAGCCAGCGCCGATCCACGAAATCCCGACGTTGCTAGTCCCTGCCCACTCTGAACAGGACTCGCTGCCAGCGTCTCCGCGGACGTTTTCCATTCGAGACAAACGTCTCCTGCCCTACGGCGGCCGCCGCGGTCGGTTTTGGACCATTCTGTGCTAGGAGGAGGAGGGTCCTCGTCGTCGTCCCCGCTCGGACCGACGAGGGCATCGATGCCCGCCGCGACGGCCTTCGGTGCCCGCCGGCGAGGGCTCTCCTGTTCTCCTGGCCTGGAGGATCTTCGGGACGAGCGCAGCTCTCGCGCCCAGATCCAGCGCCTTTTTCGGTGCCGGCAGTCTCCTCGCAGTCTCGGCCTCGCGGGGCCGCATTCCTGCCCTCGAGACCGAGATCGAAGAACAAAAGCGGCAGAAAGTTCTCGGAGGTCCTCGCGGATTTCTTGGATCGGTGTTTGGCCCCTTTGGCGGCGCTTCTGGCACTGTCCATGGCGCGCTCCGCAGGGCAGGCAGGGGGGGGGGGGCCAACACCGATCCAAGAGATCAGCGCGGATCTCCGAGAAAGTATATCTGAGCAGTTTGTTGTTTGTCTACTTCTTGCTTCCCGGACAAAGAGTGGATCCCAGAAAAGAAAAACAGTTGTTGGGAAGAGGGCTCCGGATCTTGGGAACGCCGTGAACAGAGCAAGGAAAAGAACGTGGGGCGTAGGATCTTGGGCAAAAAGAGCTGTAAAGGAGCAGGAACAGAAGCAGGCGTTGATGTAGGAGCGCTTTCGCGTAGGACCGAGGCGACTCGCTTGGAAAGACACGCAACGGATCGGCCTCAGAGGTACTGCGCGGAAGAAGTTGTGTGCGAGGTGGGAGGTGGAACTGTCCGTAGTAGCAGCGATGGATCAGACCATATTGGTGCAGTGCGTGCGGGTTTGCTGATATCTATAATTGCGATATTGTTATGACGGCCTGCTCAGTTGCATACGTTGGTAGGGGCTCTGACCACCCCGCTTCGCCAACATCTTGTCGCAGTCCTGGGGAGATCTCTAGAGGAGGAGCAGCATCCACGCCAGCTGCAAGTGCGCACAAGATCGGGCACAGCGAACTCACGGGCCCTCAGGGTACCCTGGTGGGGGAGTGTTTTTTTTCCGCGTGCAGTGCAGCTGTCTGCGTGTGTTGCTTGGCTGCGCGCAGCCGCAAGAGGCCTCGCAGGGGGTGCACGGCCAGGCCGTTGCGCGTTGCGGCGCTTGGCCAGGGCGAGACGTGCCACCCTGGAGCGCGTGCAACCGTCCGCGAGCTGAAGGAGCTGCTAAACAAGATTCGGATTTTGAAGATGCCGAAGGAGCAGCCGACAGCTGCGCAGAGGATTAGCCCGCGCCACGCCGCCTACAAGGTGTCAGGGTTGGTTTCGGGCGAGCCGTCCTTCACACAGCTCTTTTCGCACGACACCTGGTCCACTTACACTGCCAAGTCGCCGTTCCTGCGGTGGGGTCGTACTCTCGCAATGTGGCGTTTCTCGACAGTGCTCCGGTCGACGCTGCCCATCTGCACGGCGGCTGCGATCTGGGCGCTCTGCGTGGCCTCGTTGCCGTCGCGCCTACTCGCGGGCACCTCGCCCGTGCCGATTACCCTGATGGGCTCCGCGATCGGTCTGCTCCTCGTGTTCCGCACGAACAACCTCTACGGCCGGCTGATGGAGGCGCGGCTGCTCTGGGGCCGCGCCGTGTGGTGCTGCCGCCAGGCCGCTCAGACCATCGCCACGAGCATGCTCTTCGACGAGAGCCTCGAGGAGCCAGCGCAGCCGGCCGCTCACGCGGCGGCCGCGCAGGCCTGCCGATACTTGGCGGCCTTCCCGTGGGAGCTGAACGCGAAGCTGACGGGCAAGGACGACGGGAGCGGCAGGATGCGGGACCTCCAGCCGGGCGAGGACCTCGAGGTGCTGCAGGCGCTGCTGCCGCCACGCGAGGCCCAGTGGGTCGGCCAGTCGCGGTCGCGGCCGCTGCACCTGCTGGGCGCGACGCGCCGCGTGCTGCACGACCAGCTGAGAGCAGGCCGGCTGCACCACATTGTCTACCGAAAGCTTGAGGAGGACTTGAAGGAGCTCGACCTCGTGGTCGGTGGCTGCGAGCGCCTCTACTCGTCCCCGGTGCCGCCCACGATGTCGCGGCACGCCATCCGGTCGATTACCTTGTGGTTGTTGGGATTACCATTCGTGCTCGCTGGGTCGATGCCGCCAGCCGCTGTTGCACTCTGGACATTTGCGACCTCGTACATCTTCGTTGGCATCGAGGAGACGGGCGCGCAGGTCGAAAATCCGTTTGAGGTCTTGCCGATGACGCACTTGTGCAACGTAGTACTCTTCAACATCGAGGAGGCGATCGCGTTACCGCCGTGACCCGCCAGAGTTCGGATACTTCCACCATGCATGTGTCATTGCATGCATACAGCAGCTATGTCTGCGTAATTAGGTTTGTACGTCCTTGTGGGTGCATTCCCCTCGTCTCTTTCTCCTTGCTGTGCATGTATTGCGTTGCGCGCTCGTGTGAAGCCCTGCGCTGCAAAAGTCTATGTATATACATATGCAAGTGTGAGTGTGTGTGTCATGTGTTCGTGAGTGCGCACACACAGGTAGAGATTAGTATCTCCATACCTGCATGTCTAGTCTTGTATATCTATAGTTATACATGTACCTATATATATATATATATATATATATATATACATATAGATATACACATACATATGTGTGTACATAAGTATGTATATGTAGATATGTGTATATACATGTATGGGTATTATCGGGGGCGAAGTCGGGGCTCTGCCAAAAAGAGGACGGGGGGCATGAGGAGGATGAAGAGGAGGGCGAGGGGGGGGGGGCGGAATATCAGGGGAGGTCGGGGAGAGAGGAGGAGGAGAGAGGAGGAGGAGGAGGAGGAGAAAAGAGTCACGGAAGAGGAGGCCCAACCCAGGAGGAGAGGAGAGAAGACAAGACAAGGAGGAAGATGGATCGGACGCGGATGCAGGAGGAGGAGAAGCAAGAGAGGAATACTCGGGGCTCAAAAAGGTGCCCGCCGATGGCCAGTGGTTGGTTTTGGGTTCTTGGGCTTTGCTGAAATCGGCATCTGCGACCAAATGAAGAAGTCTTGTGTCAGGTCGTGCACATCTTAATACATCTATAAAATATAAAATATATATATATATATATATAATAATTATAAATAATATAATATATCATATTATCCATATCACGTCATTATTTCATAAGACATAACATCATAATAGAGGGTTTGGTCATTGGCGGTCGGCCATCCTGCCACCGTGCCTGGTTGAACAGAGGCGTAGGGCTCTTTGGGCGTCTTGGGGGCCTGCTCGAGGGCCTCCTGGAGACATCTTTGCATCTTGGAGTTCCTCTGGAGGGCCTCCTGGGTCTTGAAGGCGGTCCTGGCGGTCATACTTATGGGCGGAGGTTCTGCTCCATCCGCACGTCGTTGCTCTGATGGTCCGAGCCCCGAGAGCTCTGCAAAGCCCTGCCGAGTGGTGGACCAAGATGCACAGCCAGGGCTCGTTTCGATTCCCCCGATTCGATTCGATTCGATTTCGATTATTTCCGATTCGGATTCGATTCGATTTCGGAATCCGATTTTGGCTCCGATTTCTTAATGGAGGCGTACTACGCTGCCGATTTCTGCCGATTCGACTTTTCCCGATTCGACTGCCGACTGCCACCGATCCGATTCATGTCGGTCGCCGATCCGATTTGTCGATTCGATTCTGGGCCCTCCTGTGCACAGCACAGGTTCCCCGATCAGCATGCCGACGTAGTTCGAAATGCTTTGCTGGAGCTGGCAGAGCAGGGTACTGACTTTGTGTTACATCCGACCTACGTTTACACCAGCACCATAACACATAATTTCACCAGACAGTTTTGATTGCATCGAATGCCGCATGTCGATGCATAAGACGTCGTAGTATGTCGTTGGCACGTGCCCGATTATGTTGTTGAGAACCGGACCCGGTAACCGAACGCACAGCTATGCAATAACGAATTGCGTCGTTAATCAAGCGGGCCCTAGACATCACAAATCGTTAGTCGGAACCAAATTGGAAATGATGCCGTTGCCATCGGAATCCGCCGTACCGAAATTGGTCGAGAGATGGGGTCCGAACTTGAGGGATAGGATTTGATCGGAATGGTTGAAATGCGTCATGTGTAATCTGGTGTCTTGGACGGGGAGCGGCAGATTGAGGGGCATACCAGTGGAAATAGGGAGTTTGCGCATGTTCGGGGCGGAAACCAAAGTTGGAGACAGAAGGACAGGGAAAATGTGTCAATGAATTCTTGTGGAACGTACTGGGCGCTCGAGACAGGGCAAGATTGACGTTTCAAGACTCACATAGCAATCAGACAGAACCCCAAAAGGATTCATCAATTCTCATGATTGCCCGATCCCATGAATACGCGGTATTTGCAATCGATGTCCGATGTTGATTCTTGGCTCTCCCGATTCCAACTGATCCCAGCACACATTAGACACTGCTAAGCTCCAGCAGGGATCAAAATCTAACGAATCTTTGGGTTGGCTGTTTGTATCCCAGCTCCGGCTTTCATTACGTCTGTCACCGCGTTTGTCCCGAATGGATTGCCGTTGGAGCTGGTACTGGAGGACGCTAGGTGCGCGACGCTCACCGCTGGCTCCACATGCGGTCGGTGTGCCATCCTTGGAAAAAAAAAAAAGGAAGCCCTCCGTCCGTATGGTCCAGATGTTGATGTGGACGGCGTGAGTATTGCTTTCGGTTTGCGTGCAGCAAGCATTATCATTCGGGCACGACCGCCGTCCCTTACAAAAAAAAACAGTACAAAGTGATCGCGGGTGGCCAGTACAATACCAACAATGTGAATTTTGCATTGTTTTTTTTGACACGGATGGTGGACTCCGTTATCCCTGACTAAGAAATTATACAATAATGTTCACAGGGCGCCAGCGCATTGTCCAGATGTTGCAATGTGCCCTTCGTGTTGTTTTTGGCACGGATTATGGAGGTTGTTGGCAGGGTGGGCCCCGCAATGTGCGTGTTGATTGTTTTTGTTGCAGGGATGGCGGGAGGGAGACCCGCATGGTTCTGGGTTGGTTGCCGCCGGCCAGGTGGGAGAGGCGATGTTTAAAAGACCAGTGATGAACCCTTCCCCGAAGGGCCAGTTACCCCCTAAAAGGCTGATGTGATTATTTTGCATGATCGCGTTTTTTTAACACCCTTTCGTACTCCCCCTTTCCATGACGATGCTTTTTCAATTCCCAATCACCGTGGAGCAGTCCTTTTCTTTTAGCAACATTTGTTGTCAGATTGTCCGATCTCTTTCCTCCTTTTCCGAAGCGTTATTTGCGGAGACAGAAAGTGGAATCGGTGATTTATGAACAAATAAGACGAACGCGGTAGACATAATATTATTTTTTGGTCACACAGAGCGTGGAGGTGTGGGCATGCATTTGGGTGTGGGCGTGGACGTTCTTCGCCGTGGTCGTGTGCGTGGGCGCGGGTACGGGCGTCGGCGTTAGCGCGGTGGGCGCGGGCTTGGGTATGGGCGTCGATGTGGGTGGTGTGGATTTAACATCGGCATCGGCGTTGTTAGCCGTCGTTGCGTTGCGGTTACGTGATTGTGACCGTGACCTTATGGGCGTAAGTGCGGGCATGGACGTGCGCAGTGGCCGTGACATTGCCCGTGGGTGTGCATGTGGGCGTGGATGTGGGCATGGGTGCGGGCGCGGGCACGGGTGTGGACATGTGTCAGGTCGTTGGCAAGGGCGTGGGCGCGTGGGTGGGCGTTGGCGTGAGCGCGGGCTTATGCAAAGGCGCGCAGTTGGGGCTCAAACCATTTTTATCACCGTCTGCGCGCTGGGACCGGCGCCAGGGGGCTCCGGTGTACGCGTGGACATGCGATCGATTGTTCGTGAAGGCGTCGACGTGCTCGCGGGCATTGGCGGTAGGTGGCGATGCGAGCGTGGGCCTGGGCATGGGCGCGCATGTAATTCAATTTTGGTTCGAGTGCGGATGCTGCCAGTGATTCGAATATGAGGAGGGCGAAGCCTTTCGGTTATTCGGAGATTTGCAGAAGCGGCAGCATTTTCTGGGCGACGGCCGTCTGCAATACCGGCAGGTGCCCCATTTAGCGGGATACTGCTCGGTGGGCGTTTGTCTGCCGAAACTATTGTCCTCTGGTTTGGTGCAAAAGCTGTTTAAATAGGAATGTTTTTGCCTTCGCCATTTCTGTTTATTCGATCTCCCATTTAGTGGGTTTAGCCTGCTTCCTATTTAAGAGGTTCGGCGGGCTTTCCTTCCATGAGATTTCCGCGTGCCTCAGCCTCGGTACGCCGAGGGCACATTGTGTTTTTGATACCCTCGCGGTTTGCATTACTATTTGCCAATGATCAAGTATATT
>CAUYUJ010015922.1:52500-78288 GCA_963575745.1 Prorocentrum cordatum | reverse complement strand
CCTCCTACTCCTCCTCCGCCTCCTCATCGTCCTCCTCGTCCTCCTCCTCCTCCTCCTCCTCCTCCTCCTCCTCCTCCTCCTCCTCCTCCTCCTCCTCCTTCTCCTGGTGCGAGCCGCCGCCGCTTGCCACACCCTTGCCCCAGACTCTTTAAGTTAGGCAAACTGGGCACTCTGCGCGGTTGCCGTTTCTTTCGCGCCGACGGCATGTTCGTGCCTGAGGACGGAAGCCAAGGACGCATTTGGGGCCTTGTTTTCCAGATGGCCTTGCTGCGAGACTCGAAGAAGAAAATACGCCATAAACATAAACTGTTGGCGCTCCGCGCGGATTTCTTGGATCCGCGATGGGACCCCCCTGGCGGCGCCTCCGGCGCCGCCCCCGGCGCGCTCCGCGCGCCAGGGAGGGGGGTCCAGGTCAGATTCAAGAAATCCGCGCGGAGCGCCAAACGATTGTGTTTATGCCGTGTTTTCTTCTTCAGAGTAAGGAGGAGG
The DNA here is from genome assembly GCA_963575745.1 of Prorocentrum cordatum. Taxonomy (NCBI): domain Eukaryota; class Dinophyceae; order Prorocentrales; family Prorocentraceae; genus Prorocentrum; species Prorocentrum cordatum. The sequence goes on along the minus strand of CAUYUJ010015922.1, from coordinate 77,799 downwards.
CTCCGATGATTCAGTCAAGCTGATTCGGCGGCGTGGCGGGGCGACCTCGTGGCAGCAGCGACGGCCCCGCTCGGATGGAGCCGCGTTCCACGCCGGTCAAGCACAAGAAGCTTGACGACGACGTGCTGACAGCTGGCTGGGCTGACTACTTCGAGAGGGTCGGTTGTTCTGAGTTCGTCGCGGCGCCTTCGGAGGCGATTGGCAATGTTCTCCTTGGATATCACGTTCGCCATCCTCTTCCGCCAGAGCGGGATATTGACCGAGCTGCTCTGTCTCCTAGTCGTGCCCAGCGCGTACCTCCCCGCGGTTTGCCGCATCGTCCGCAGCACACTTTTCGGCGAGGTTATCATGTAAGGGGTTGCCGCCTCCTCTGACGTCCCGGTCTGCGGGCTGCGGGTCTTTACTGTGTGCTATTGGCTGGAGCTGTTTCACGCTCCGCCTCCTCTTGCCTCCTCCCTCCTCTTTCCTGATCCCCGCTCTCCTCCGCATGATCCTCCTCCTCATTTTCCTCCTTCTCCGCTCCTCCTGCCCTTCCCCCTTCTCCCCCCTAGATGCAGACACACGCTCATGCATGTTCTTTGCTCCTGAATCTGACTGTTTGTACTGCTCGCGGGCGCTTGGCCTGCCAGTAGAGCATTGGCTGTGACAGGGCGTCCGTTCCTTTTTTTCCCGCGCCCCGTCTTTCTCCCTCTATTCGTGTGTTCTGCAGGGTTGACCGGGCCCAGTTCGTTACAGTTTGTGTTCCTCTATCCTTTTTTGTTCCTCTCTTCCTGTCTACTCTCTTTTGGCTCCAGTGCTGCCGCTGTGTGCTTGATTGTATTCGGCCCGGCTTCCGTCTCCCGCCCGCCACCGCCAGGCGCCTCCTCTTCTCCCCCTCGCGCATCGCGGGTTAATTCGCTTTTGTATGCCCTACCAATGCCGATCCGCCAGCGCAGTCCCGCCGACTCAAAAAGTGTGTGATTGTATGTTATGGTGGTGCTTCCGTGGGGCTGCTTATGTTTTTTTTTATACAGCGCCCGTGCCCCTCCTCCTCCTCCTCCTCCTCCTCCTCCTCCTCCTCCTCCTCATCTTAGTTCTTTCTGCCCCTCCGCCGTGCTTGCGATGTTCGGCGGAGCTCCACTGGCGGTTCGTTCCTTGAGTTCTCGCTAGTTTGACTGCCCAGCGAAACTCGGAGCGTGCTTTGAGAGAGAAGAGAGCTTCGCGTGAGTCTTGGTTGCCTGCCTAATCCTTCTCCTCCTCCTCCTCCTCCTCCTCCTCCTCCTCCTTCCTCCGCCCCTCTCCTCCTCCTCCTCCTCCTCCATCCTCCTCCTCCTCCCTCTTCCTCCGCCTCCTGCCTCCTCCTACCTCCTCCTCCTCCTTCCTCCTCCTCCTCCTCCTCCTCCTCCTGCTCCTCCCTCTCCGCCTCCTCCTCCTCCTCCCTCCCCCCCGCCCCCTCCCCCCCTCCCCATCCCCCTTCCTCCCCTCCCCCTCCCTCCCTCCCCCATTGGCCTTTCCTTCCCCCTCCCCCCCTTGCCCTCCCTCCCCCTGTCCTTCCTCCCTCCTCCCCCCGTCCCCCCCCCCCGCCCCTCCCCCTCGCCTTCGTTCCCCCGCCCCTCGCCTTCCACCCCCCCGCCCGTCCCCCTCTCCTCTCCTGGCCCTGCCGCGCCGCGGGATCGGCGCGCCCAGCCGCTCCCGCTGCGCAGAGGTGGTCAAGGGGCAGCCGCAGGCGCGCCAGGTGGCCCCGAGCCGAGGAGGCCGGCGAGCGGGGGAGGGGGGGGGGAGGGGGAGGAAGGGGCGAGGGGGACAAGGGGCACAGGAGGGGGCGGGGAAGGGCCCAGGGGGAAAAGGAGGCAGGGAGGGGAAGTGTGGGGGGGTTGAAGGGGGCAAGAAGAGGGGGGAAAGGGTCGAGGGGGGGAAGGGTCGAGGGGGGGAGGGGGCAAGGGGGGAAAGGGCACGGGCGGGGGGGAAGGGGCAAGAGGAGGGGGGGAAACGGTCAAGGGGAAATAGGCGAAAGGATCAAGGGGGGAAGGGTCGAGACGGGGAAGGGGCAAGGGGGAAAAGGGTCAAGGGGGGAAGGGGCAAGGCGTGAGGGGGGGGGAGGGGCAAGAGGGGGTGAACGGGTTTTAGTGGGCGGGCTAGAGAGGAAGGGGTAAGACTGGGGGGAAGAGTCAAGGGGGAAGGGTCAAGGGGGGGAAGGGGCACTGGGAGGACCGGGCAAGGGGGGTGAAGGGGCAAGAAGAAAGGGGGGGGGTGGGGCAAGGGTCAACAGGGGGAAGGGGCAAGGGTGGGGGGTAAGGGTCAAGGGGGGAATGGGCAAGAGGGGGGCAAACGGATCAGGGGGGAAGGGTCAGGGGGGGGGGAAGGGGCAAGGGTGGGGTGGGGAGAGGAGGGTGATGACAAGCCGGGCGCGCCCGCACCACATCTAGGATCCTGCCCCTCTCACGCATCCCTCCCCTATGGCGCTGTTTGTTTCTCTGTCAGCCGACGCGTGTCACAGCGGACCTGGAACTCCAACGGGGACCCAATGTGTTATGCGCAGTCGTGGCAATGAGGTTGCGTACGCTGGATGGGGAGGCGACGGATGAGCAGGAGGCTAATCAGGATTATGATGATGGTGGTGGTGGTGATGTTGTTGATGATGACGGTGTTTATGATGATGATGATGATGATGATGATGATGATGATGATGATGATGATGATGATGATGATGATGATGATGATGATGATGATGACACCGATGGTGTTGGTGATGATGGTGATGATGATGGCGATGATGCTGATGATGATGATGGTTATGCTGATGATGCTGACGATGATGATGATGGTGATTACGATGCTGCCGATTATGGCGATGAGGATGATGACGTTGATGGAGATGTTGGCGCTGATGTTGTTGGTGCTGATGATGGTGATGACGATGATGTTGATGATGATGCTGCTGATCATGAGGTGATGATGACGACGATGGTGGTGATGATGACGTTGGTGTTGATTGTGATGATAATGCTGATGACGCTGATGGTGGTGATGATGATGACGATGATGATGATGACGTTGATGATGATGATTGTGATTATGATGATGATGATGATGACGATGATGATGATGATGTTGATGCTGATTATGATGACGATGAACATGAGTGTACTCATGATGCTGCTGCTGATGATGATGACGATGATGCTGATGATGATGATGACGAGGAGGAGGAGGAGGAGGTGGTGAGGAGGGAGGAGGGAGAGGACGACGAGCAAGACCAGAGTACACCCAGGATGCGTCAATCCATCTGCATCCATCCTTGCAGCCCCGAGGTGGCAAAGCGCACTGCGCAGAGCATCGTATGCAGTTACGCTACTGCGTACGGGGGGAGCCACGACAGAGGAGCAGAGATAAAAAGGGACAGAACCCCGCGCGGGCGTACATCCACCGAGGGGAGATCGGGCGAGGACGATCTTGCAGCAGGGCTGCCTGGCGACTCCTCGGGTTCGAGGTGGACACCGGCCAGGCGTTTTCGCTATCTTCCTCTCGCCTCTTCCTCCGTCCTCTGCGAAACATCGCCGTGGAACACAAGTACGCTGTGGAGCATATGCAGGGGGGCGGGGCGGGCATGGGCGCTCCACCACCTGGGGAAGGCCCGGAGTCCTGGTGGGGACCCGCGGCGCGAGTCTGGGTGCGGCGCTTCTGGGGGGGGGCCGCCCGGCTCGCTCGCAGGGAACAGGACGACGAGAAGACCCGGGGGGCCCGACGGGCGCCAGCCGCGGAGTGTACCAGTTCGAAACATATCCCTGCCCCCTGTGTTTGGCACCGCCTCACCCCGATACCGATCGTGACGACTCCCTCGGTTCCCGAGGGCACATCCATGAGATTGTCTTCGTTTGCTGCCCACCCATCTTAGGGATAGGCATCAATTCGAGGCTGGGTACTCCAGAGTTCGTAATAAAAGGGAGGTGGTCTGGACCCTCCAAGACAAGCCATTTCAGACCCCCCCCGTGGGAGAACCCTCCAAAACATCGTCCCCAGACCCCCCCAGGCCCTCCAAGATAGCCTGGAAGAGACCCCCCCCCCGAAATGAGACCCCCCTCCCTTTATTACGAAATCTGGACGGCCCGAGAGGCCCAACGCGGACGGCCAGAGCGTCCTGCGCATCGCCGGCAGCGCCGCCCCGCGCGCCCCCCAGGCGACGAGGCGCCCGAGGCACTGGGCCCCGCCGCAGAGGTGCCGCGGCCAGGGGAGCTCGGCGCTGCGGGGGCCGCGGCGGCAGGCCTGGCGCGCCGCTGCCGTCGCGAGGAGGAGGCAGAAGAGGGGTGCGAGGAGGAGGAGGACGAGGAGGAGGAGGAGGAGGAGGAGGAGCAGGAGGTGGGAGGAGGAGGAGGGGGACGAGGAGGAGGAGGAGGGAGAGGAGGGAGGGGAGGGAGGAGAGGAGGAGGAGGAGGAGGAGGAGGAGGAGGAAGGGACGGAGGAGGCCTTGCACGCCGCTGCCGTCGTCAGACGCTTGTCGGACCTTTTTCTTTCTGCGGTCCCGCCGTCTCCCAGAGGAGGGAAAGGTACCCATAGTGCTAGCCTCAGCCCGTGTTCCCGTTCGTGGGCCTCTTCGGAGGCCCTCGTCGCTACCAGTGGATTCGCTTCGAAATTTTGGTCAGAACGCACCCTGGGAGAGGTCCGGGGAGTAGCCGTATCGGTACTTTGCGTTTTTGATGATCGTGGGGGGGAACCCGGTACCCCCCGACGGGGGTCAACTTCGCCTCGTCGTCGCGCCGCGACGGGGGTCGGGGCGCCTTCGGCGCGCGGTGGCTGCCCGCGACGGAGGTCGATGTGGGGCTGTCGGCGGGGGTGACGCCCCCCCCCGACGCTGATTAAGAAACTCGAAGACTTCGAGTTTCTGAATCAGCCTCGGCCACAAGGTACTTCGAGGCTCGAAGTAAACTCGACCACAAGGTACTTCGAAACTCGAGGTACCTTTTTTACCAGCCTGGAACCTATTCCTATCCCTAGGCTGGGCACCTCCTTATCACGATGCCAATCTTAGGGATTCCCTTATTCTTTGAGGGCGAATCCCTAAGATTGTCATCGCCTTTTGGCGTGCCAATCTTAGGGATAGGGATACGTTCGAGGCTGGTAAACCTTGTGGTTTCCCTGGTCTCTCGTCGGTGTCGGCCTCCGCGGGCCGTCTGTCGGGCTCCCGCGCCAGCAGGGCGGCTCTCCCCGTGGGGAGGGGCAGTCCCCCGGGGCAGGGGCCGAGGGGGCCCCACGGGCTGCAGGCTGCCAGAGGTCTTGGTCCAGCTTTTCACCACCCACCAAACCACCCCAACCCAACCCTCCTCCTCCTCCTCCTCCTCCTCCTCCTCCTCCTCCTCCTCCTCCTCCTCCATAGTGGGTCATCTACGCTCGCCTTGAGATGTCTCGACCAGCATAATACGCGACACGTGCCCCCCCTGTCCCTCTACAGTCGGGGGCGGAAAAGAGGGGGGGATGACTAGGGGGGGGTGGATATCATGGCGGGGGCCATGATGTTTGCCCAGATCTCAGGGCGCCTCTTCTTGTTTCATTCCGTCCCTGGCCCCCGCGCTGGGCCGCGCACATGCCGCCCGTCATGATTTGCACCCCCCCTCTTGGACACCCCCCTCTTGGCCGCTCCCGATACAGGGGGAATCGCAAAAACAAGCAACACATATTATGGGGACGATTTTTTATGTACCATTTTGGGGGAGCGTTTTTGGCGCAGTTGCTTTTCACCACTCACCAAACCACCCCAACCCAACCCGAAGGCCTCAAATTGACCTTCATTTCCAGTGGGGGGGTGTCGGGGAGAGTTGAAAAAAACACGTGGAACTCGTACCCCCCCCCCCCCCGAACCCGAATTTGGAGTCAAATTCGGGTCTTCGGGTTGGGTTGGGGTGGTTTGGTAGGTAGTCAGCTTGAAGGCGGGCCTGTCCCTCTACAGGGGGAATCGCAAAAATAAGCAACACATATCATGGGAACGATTTTGTATGTACCATTTTTGGGGGAGCGTTTTTGGCGCAGTTGTTGCGTATTTCCCATGTTTCGTCCAAAACCAGCTGTAGGGGGACATGCCCGACCTCAGTCCAACTCATCTGGTAACGCAGAAAAGTCTTCGCATCCCACACCCGCGCTTTCGCGCGGGGCGTCCTCACGATGCCGGCTCGTGGATTGGGTACAGGAGCCGACGTCGGGTCCCAGACCGGGTCCAGTGGACCCTGGGGGCGGCGGGAGTAGAAGGGCAGGGGGTGGGGGGAAGCGGAGGGGAAGAGAGGGGGAGCAGTGGGGCATCCGTAGGGCGGCGGATTACCTGTCCTCGCGACTTGCGTCACTGCGTCACGTCCCCCCACGTCTGCGAGGGTTCGTGCGTCATCGGTGAGAGAGGGCCTGTGGCCGAGCGCTTGGCGGCCTGGTTTCAAAAGGCTTCCCTGGGCAAATCTTGAATGTATGCGCATTGCGTTGTTCGGTGTGCATTGCGTTGAGATCTGTTTGTTTCATGTGCGCTTGCGTTGCCATGCTTCACATTGGATTACGGTCATTGCTTGCGTGCAGTGCATTGCTTTGCACTGCATGTCAGCGCAACGCGCTGCATTACATGCTTGCTTCAGTTGCCCTGCCTCATGCTGCACTCTCTCGCAATGCATTGCACATGGTTCCCCATCTAGAAGGCTGGGGGCTTCGGATGTTAAGAACAACTCCCGACCAGTTCGCCTGCACCGCGTGCCGCAACGACCGTGCAAAGACTGTGATGGCAAGGCGCATCATCCGACGTGCTACATGGCGCCCGCGCCTGGCCAGGCGCAGTTCCTGCGCTGGCCCAAAGAAGGTGCATGCTCCTCCTCCTCCTCATCCTCCTCCTCCTCCTCCTCCTCCTCCCCTTACTCCTCCTCCTCATTCTCCTCCTCCCACTCCTCCTCCCCCTCCTCCCCCTCCTCCACCTCCTCTCCCTCCTTCCCCCCCTCTCCTCCTCCTTCTCCTCCCCTCCTCCTCCTCCTCCTCCCTCCTCCTCCTCCTCTCTCCTCCTGCCCCTCCTCCTCCTCCTCCTCCTCCTCCTCCTCCCTTAACTCTGTCCTCCTCCTCCCTCATTCTCCTCCTCCCCCTCCTCCCTCACCCTCCTCACCTCCTCTCCCCACTCTCTCCCCCCCTCTCCTCCCCTCCTCCTCCTCGTCCTCCTCCTCCTCCTCCTCCTCCTCCTCCTCCCTTCTCCTCCTCCTCCTCCTCCTCCTCCTCCTCCTCCTCCTCCTCCTCCTCCTCCTCCTCCTCCTCATCCTCCTCCTCCCCTTACTCCCTCCTCCTCCATTCTCCTCCTCGCCCCTCCTCCCCTCCTTTCCCTCCTCCTCCTCCTCCGTCCTCCTCTTCCTCCTCCACCTCCTCTCCCCCCTCCTCTCCTCCTCGCTCCTCCTCCTCCTCCCTCCTCCTCCTCCTCCTCCTCCTCCTCCTCCTCCTCCCCTCCTCCTCCTCTCCTCCTCCTCCTCCTCCTCCTCGGGCTCCTCCTCCTTCCTCCCCTTACTTCCTCCTCACTCCCTCCTCTCCTCTTCCTCCTCCTCCTCCTCCTCGCTCCCCTCCTCCTCCTCCTCCTGCCTCTCCTCCTCCTCCTCCTCCTCCTCCTCCTATTCCTCACTCGCCCTCCATCCTCCTCCGCTCCGCCTCCGCCTCCTCCTCCTCCTTCCTCCTCCCTCCTCCTCCTTCATCCTCCTCCTCCTCCATCCTCCCTCCTCCCAATCCTCCTCCTCCTCCCCCTCCTCCTCCTCTCCTCCTCCTCCTCCTCTCCCCGCTCCTCCTCCTCCCCTCCTCCTCCTCCTCCTCCTCTTCCTCCTCCTCCTCCTCCTCCTCCTCCTCCGTACCGCTCCTCTCCTCCGCGTACCTCCGCCCCTACTCCCTCCTCCTCCTCCTCCTCCAAACTCTCCTCCTCTCCTCCTCCGCCCCTTCCTCTCCTCCTCCGCTAACTCTCCTCCTCCTTCTTCTCCTCCTCCTCCTCCTCCTCCTCCTCCTCATCCGCCTCCTCCCCCTTCCCATCCTTCTCCTCCGGTGCGTGCGCTAACGCCGCCGTGGTCAGGCCATGTGTTCACCCCATTCGTTGAGGTGCCTGCGGCGCCCGCTCACGAACCTTGCCTGGCACGGGGCACCGATGGAAACCAGGACGGAGCCAGCGCGGCTTCGGATTACAGCAGCGTGGGCTCGACGATGACGACGACAAAGGTGACGGCGGTGGTGGCGAGGGAACCCCGACGCCCGCGATGCGCGAGCATAGCCACTGCATGCCGTCTCGCATTCCGTCCCCTGTTGGGTATCCCTAAGCAGTCCAGGTTCTATTGGTTGAATTTTGAAAACGCCTGTGCTATCCCGCCTCGAGTCCTCGACATGACAAGTTCATGAGGAGCGTACTTGTGGAGTGCCATAGTAAACATAACGACAGCATTATGAACCTACGATCGTACATACGCGTGCGTAGCGTAACATATGTCCATCGGCATCGGCAACATGCGTACATGTTTTGGCACATCTGTTACATGCACACGGCACCCAGAGCATGCATCATAATACGACAGCGTGCCACATTGCACAGCAGAGCGAATTGGAGAGGATATGGTGCACACAGGATGTAACGCGCCCAAAATGTAGCTTCCAGACGCACGCAACATGTCAAGCATTCAGAAATCGCTCCGTTGAAGCAAGCATGCACATATTACATTTCCACGCAGCATAAACTGACATGCATTATGTACAAAATTATTCTCCCATTGACATCATCACCGCTGCATTGTACGCGCTATTGAGGCAGATCCGTGACAGGGGCAATCTATCAGACAGACAAGTACGTATTCACTTCCGCGTTGTTGCAAACACGTTCGAACTCTCAGCGCTTTCCTCACTGAGGTGCGTCGTGCTTGGTCGTTGGGATGTCTATTCTGCTCCGCACCTCCTGTACATAATCAGACGAGCAGGCAAACTCAGCACAGATTACGCATACTCGGAATTGGCGCTAGGGAAATGTAAACAATCACTGCGCACACGAGTTGCATGGACAGCGCACACGGGCATCGACATACACATACAATTTGCAAATGCACATGTAAAACACAACACACACATGGCAGAATGCGCAAAACAGCAAAGTGTAAGCAAAAAGCGTGAACGCACGCATCAGCCATACATCGCACGCATCAGTTTCAAAAACATGCCATACTAGAGCACATCGCACTGCAACGACATACGGGACGGCCATCTAACACATGTGTATCAGTTCTCCGCTAGGACACGCTCACATAACCGTAAACTGGTTTGCGATGGCGTACATTGTGTTGTACTTGTTTGCGTTACACGGCTGTTCATGCCATTGCAGTGGTTTGCATATGTTGGTAATGTTTGCATGGAATGGTGTTCTGGTTATTGCGAACAGCGTACATGATATTGCGTGTGGGCATGCGGTCTTTTGTAGATTGCATGGTGCACATTGGGTTGCACTCAACTACGTTCTAACCATTCGCATTTGCCTCAAGATAGAATTTCTTTTAGGTTTACACATTCGATCAGGATGTATTGCAATGTGTTGGGTTTTTCTTTGCATTTGATCACCGCGCTGCATTGCGTGGATGTATATGTCTTTGATGTGTATCTCATGCTCGTTGAACTGATGTGGTTTGCGTTGCGTTGGATTCCTTCGCGCTGCGCTGTCCTGCACGGCAACGCAAGACAGCGCGAAGCAACCCAAAGCAACATACCTCCATTGACCGCAACAACGGAGCAAGACATGGCATTGTACAGGATAGGCACCCACGCAATGCGCTGAAATTGCACCTCAATGCAGCCCCATGCAATACAACTCAACATAAAGTCTGTCATCTTGCTCCTCCGCGCAAAGGAAGTCGAACAAACAAAAGTGTCGTTGACGTGCGTTTGAAAAAAGCATGAGGGATCCATGTCCATGGACCCGGTATGGGATGCAACGCAAACCTTATTACGACATGCGTGGTACACGATTGCATGCCGTATTTCGACGTGTTGGTTTTGTGGTGTTGCGTGTTGCAGCCGTTGTACCGCGATTCGTGCGTTTCTTTTGAAAACGTCTCATCATGCTCGTCATCCTTCCTTCGGGCCTCTTGGAGCTCTTTGGGGCTTCGTGCGGCCTCCTGGGACGTTCTGACCTCCTGGGTCCTCTCGGGACCTTTCGGGGCTTCCCGGGCACTGGTTTGCCTGGCGCCTCCTGCAGGGGCCCTGGGCAGAAGCTTCCAGGAGCTTCTTGGGTACGGAGGTGCCCGAGGTCTCCTTGGATCTCCTGGAGCTCCTGGGGCCTACTGGAGCTTCCTGGCGCTCGACCTCCGGAAGGGTTCCCGGCGGATCCTGCCGCCTTCTGGGTCCTCCTCCAGCCTCCTGGGGGGCTCCTCCTGCTCCTCCTCCTCCTGCTCCTGCTGCTCCTCCTCCTCCTCCTCCTCCTCCTCCTCCTCCTCGTCCTCCCCCTCCTCCTCCTCCTCCTCCTCCTCCTCCTCCCCCTCCTCCTCCTCCTCCTCCTCCTCGTCCCGAGGGGCCTTCTCGGCTTCCCGCAGGCTCCTGACGTTCGCCACGTGCACCGTGCAAGCCAGCGGTGGGCCTATAGAAGTCATGGCCGAAAGCACGTGCCGTGTTCACGAGATACGCCCCCCATCTTTCTGATTAGATTCGCAAAAACACACACACACACACACACACACACACACACACACACACACACACACACACACACACACAAACACACACACACACACACACACCCTACTCTTGTTGAGTTGATGGGCCTGTTTTCCACCACCTCCATAAGTTGGAGGGGGATGGGGTCCTCCTCCTCTTCTTCTTCTTCTTCTTCCTCCTTTTCGTCCTCCCCCTCCTCTTCGTCCTCATCCTCCTCCTCTTCGTTCTCCTCCTCCTCCTCCTCCTCCGACCCCCCTCCAACTTATGGTGGTGGTGGTGGAAAACAGGCACATCATGAGTACCCCCCATGGTCTGCACCGCTTGTCTAGTTAAGACAATCAATACGCATGTTCAGACCTCATGGCCGACACAGCAAGTGGAACCGTGCTGCCAACCCACGTTGCTACATCAGGGGGAGTAGAGGAACCTTGGAAAATTGCGATTCGCCACGGCGATGTTCTGGGACTGGATCGATCTCGAGGCGAGGCTTTGCAGGGAGTGCGGGACTTGATCCCACCGCATTTCGTATGGACGGGATTTGGTTCATTTTGCTTAACAAATACAATAACAATGATACTCGAGGGCACGAGCATGTCCCGCCACTCCCCAGCAGCAAGTCTTCGCCGGGAGTCTAAGCGGGATGAGGGGACTCAGCGTCATTTTCATTCTGCCTAGTCATATTATCATGGCGGTTTCAATCATCATGCCCGCCCCTTTCATTGCCACCATCACATAGACGATCGCCAACAGACGTGGCCATGGAAGTTTTGAAAATGACCATGACACGGCAAGATAACCATCATGGCCCAATCGCCGAACACATGAACGCGCGTCACCTAACGCGCGACGAATCCCATATGCCCCGCGCGACGCCCATCTGACAACCCAAGGAACTCCTATTTCCACCGCAGCAAGTACATTTGTAGCCATCCAAGTGGAGTTTCAGACATGTGGCACAGGCATGTGGCGTGGCACCTCGGCGTATAATGTATACGCTTACTGGGATGACCGTGGGGGTTCCTAAGTGGATAGGGGGTTTACAAGTGGATGCCAAGGTGGGTTATATCTGGCCCAACCTGGCTTATGAGTGGGTTACAAGTGCCCCAAGTAGCTTAGGGGGGGTCGATAACTCGGCTAAGTGGGCGGAGCCCACCTAGCCCAGATAGTTAACCCCCCTGAGCTACTTAGGGCCATTGTAACCCACTTATAAGCCAGGTTGGGCCAGATATAACCCACCTTGGCATCCACTTGTAACCCCCCTATCCACTTAGGAACCCCCACGGTCATCCCAGTACATGGTAGAGGCACGTCGCATATCCTCCTGAGCTACAAGCCATGCGTTGAAATGCATACCAAATGCACGTTGAATACTCTCTGGCCTCCAGCGTATACGCTTACGGCCGTGCGGCATGCATGAGACATTCTTCACCGCAACCAAATAAAGAGTTCAAACGCATTCACGCTATATGCTATGCTGTTCTAATGTGTGGCCTGCTCTGCTATTGTAAATCTGCTGCGCTGCACGTCTGTTTCATGGTATATTATACATAACCATAGCTGTCCGAGGCTGTAATGGGATATGCTTATCCTCCGCCTCATCCTCGTCCTCCTCCTCTTCTGCTTCATCTCCCCGTCTCTTGTACCACCCACCCACTCCCTCGCTTCCGCCTCCTCCCTCGAATTCAGGTCGCACCCAGTGTATGTGCCCCTCGGGTTGTCCCCTCGTCGCAATCGCCTGGCGCGGCCCGAAGGGAGTTGAAACGGCGTCCAGGAGGGGCCGCGAGGCGAGTCTTGAGCAGGTCCTGGTCTGGAGACGTAAAAGAGCCCATGCTCAGGGGCGCGGCCGGAGAGGAAGGCCCGTACTGGGATGACCGTGGGGGTTCCTAAGTGGATAGGGGGGTTACAAGTGGATGCCAAGGTGGGTTATATCTGGCCCAACCTGGCTTATAAGTGGGTTACAAGTGCCCTAAGTAGCTCAGGGGGGTTAACGATCTGGGCTAGGTGGGCTCCGCCCACTTAGCCGAGTTATCGACCCCTCCTAAGCTATTTAGGGCACTTGTAACCCACTTATAAGCCAGGTTGGGCGCGGCCGGAGAGGAAGGCCTGTATAGCCCATTGTTGCTCAAGCCGGGGCGGATGTTGGCCCAAGAGAGCCCCCCCATCCCCGTGGGGCCGCGCGCCGTGTGCAGGCGTGGCCGGCATGACCGAAGAGTGCTGCTGTCCGGCACGGAGGTCTCCGTGCGCCCTCCTCCTCCTCCTCCTCCTCTCCCCTCCTCCTCCCTCCTCCTCCTCTCCTCATCCCTCTCTTCCTCCTCCTCCTCCTCCTCCTCCTCCTCCTCCTCCTCCTCCTCCTCTCCTCCTCCTCCTCCTCCTCCTCTTCCTCCCCCTCCTCTACCTCTCTTCCTCCTCCCTCCTCCTCCTCCGCCTCCTCCTCTCCCTCCTCCCCTCCTTCTCCTCTCCCCTCCTCTACGGCACGGAGGTCTCCGTGCGCCCTCCTCCTCCTCCTCCTCCTCCTCCTCCTCCTCCTCTCCCTCTCTTCCTCCTCTCCTCCTCTTCCTCCTCCTCCTCCTCTCCTCTCTCCTCCTCTCCTCCTCCTCCTTCCTCCTCTCCTCCCCTCCTCCTACCCTCTCTTACCTCCTCCTCCTCCTCCTCCTCTCCTCCTCCTCCTCCTCCTCCTCCTCCTCCTCCTCCTTCTCCTCCTCCTCCTCCTCCTCCTCACCGCGAGGCGCCCCCCGTGGCACCTCCGGGCGCGGAGGCGCCCTTGCTGCCCGCGGGGGCCCACGGCGGGCCGTGGCGCTGCGGGCTCGCCTCGGGCCCCGCCGCCTGCTGCAGCGCCGTCGCCGCGGCGGGGCGCGTCGCGCCGCGTCGGAAGCGACGGTGGTCAGTACCGTTCAACCGATCCTCCTCCTCCTCCTCCTCCTCCTCCTCCTCCTCCTCCTCCTCCTCGTCCTCCTCCTCCTCCTCAGTGGTTTGAGGAGGAGGAGGAGGAGGAGGAGGAGGAGGAGGAGGAGGAGGAGGAGGAGGAGGAGGAGGAGGAGGCGACGGTGGTCATTCCCCGTGCTCATCCCCTTCGACTCCCCCACCAAATTACACCCTCGCCTTGGGGATGCACCCCTCGAAGCCCGGAGGGTACGGCCCATTTCCCCCACCTAGGGGGGCAGATCGCCCAGTGGGGCCCAGCCCACGCTGGTGGGGAGGGGGATCGGTTGAACGATACTCAGGTGGCGGCGGCGCACCGGCGCCCTGCGGGGCCTGGGCGAGACCACGTCCCCGGCACGGGCGGCGGAGCCGTCGGGCGCCCTGCCCCGCCCCGCAGCAGGGGCCGCCGCTGTGCCGCCCGCGCCGCCCTGGGCGGCGCAGGTGGGCGGGTGGCTGTCGAGGGACGCGCGCGAGGTCGAGGCGCTGGGCACCCTGCTCCTCGTCGCTCTGATGTGGGGGTCCATCTCGAAGAAGACTGAAAACGTCACAAACCTAAACTGTTGGCGCTCCGCGCGTTTTTTTTTTTTTTTTTTTTTTTTTTTTTTGTTTTTTTGTATCCGCGCTGGGCCCCCCGGCGGCGCCTGTGGCGCCGCCCTTGGCGCGCTCCGCGCGCCAGGAAGGGGGGTCCAGCGCGGATCCAAGAAACCCGCGCGGATCGCCAAAAGTTGATGTTTATGTTGTTTTTTTCTTCTTCTACCATCGCCCCGCTGTTCAAGCTGCTGGACACGCTGCAGCACCCCCCTGACACATTGCTCGCGCTTCTGCTGCCCAACTTCACGGCGTTCGCGTTCTACCTCGCGCGGGGGGGCCTCCGCTTCGCGGCGGCGGGGGGGCCCGCCATGTGGGGCGGCCTCGAGGTGGGATTCTGGTTCCACGTGGCCAACCTGGTGTACTTTGTCGGCGTCTCTCGGACGCTGGCGTCCAACGCCACGTTCCTGGGGTCGCTCTCCACGGTCCTCGTCCCCGCGCTGCAGGCCGGCCTTGGCACCCCCGTGCCCGCGCACGTCTGGGCGGCGTGCGCCTCCGCTCTCCTGGGCTGCCTCGTGCTCGCGGGGGCCGGCGCGGGCGCGCCGCCGGCCGGCGGGGGCTCCTGGGAGGGCGACCTGCTCTGCGTCGCCTCCACGCTCTTCTACTCGGTGATGAGCCTCCGGCTCACCGCGCGCGCGGCCAAGGTGGACGCCGAGGCCCTCGCCTTCTGGAGCAAGGCGTCCACGGCGGCCCTCTCGGCCGGGACCCTGGCGGCCGCCGTGGGGCTCGGCGCCTGCGCGCCGCCCACCCAGGGCCTCGCGGAGGCCGCGCCGGGGGAGCTGCTGGCGGTGGCCGGGTTCGCCGTGTGGGACGGCGCGGTGGTCAAGGGGCTGGGCAGCCTGTGGCTGGTGGGCGCCTACCAGGTGCGCGGCGCAAAAGGCAAAGAAGCAAGAGGAACAAAAGCGGGGCCGTCGGCGCCGCCGTGGGCGGACGCAAGCTCCCCGCGCAGGGCCGCGCGTATAAGCGCCCTCGGCTTCACTGTGGCCCGCGTAAGCCGCGGCGTAACGTCGCTGCTGTACGTACGGCATCTCGCGCGAGACTCGTTCTTTTATTAAAAAATCCAGCGCAGCGAACGGCACCCAAGGGATCCAAAATCGACGGGCTGGCATCCCCCAAATCTGCAGCCCGAGAGAAAGCTTGAAACCCAGGCCCGCCCGCGGGCGATTGCCCCTGACCCGGGCGCCCTGGGGGACGGTGGAAACGCTCCCGCCGCCGAACTCCGAAAAAAAAAAAAAAAAAAAAAAAAAAATGCCGCGAGACCCCGTTTTTGCTCGTCGCTCAGGCGGTGACCCCGAGCGAGGCCGAGGTGGCGCTGGCGACCAGCCCTCTCTGGTCGCTGCTGCGGGCGGTGCTGCTGCTGGGGGAGCCCGCCGGCCCCGAGACCGCGGTCGGCGCCGGCCTCTTCTCGGGGGCTGGCAAAGGTACCCCCGTGGTCCAGGGTGCCCCCGGCTTTTCGCTCCATCCTGGAGCCCCGAATCATCAGGGGCAACTCGGGTCAGGGCTAACCCGGGTTCGTTTTCCGGGAGTCCGAGCCCGAGTTGCCCCGGGCCCGAGTTGCCCCGGATAGCTCGGGCGTCCAGAGCCCCGAATCATCAGGGGTAACTCGGGTCAGGGCTAACTCGGGTTCGTTTTTCGGGAATCGGAGCCCGAGTTGCCCCGGGCCCGAGTTACCCCGGATACCTCGGGCGCCCAAGCTCCATCGTGGAGCCCCTGGGGCCCGCTGGGCCTCGCGAGGGGTGCTCTGTAGGCCGCGGGGGCCTCCCCGAAAATCCTGGGGGCACCCTCCCAGAGATGCGATGCCGTGATTTTTGTCCATGCGTACTTTCCCTCCATCCCCATCGGTCAGGGGGAATGGGGGTCGGATCAATGATACTGACCGGTCGGCATGGATGCGGAATGCGTACTTTCCCTCCATCCCCCAAGAGGGCATGCAGATGCGAGTCGGTCCCTGGATGTCTCGCGCCCCATTCCCCAGGACCGGCTTTTCATCCTGAGCCGTTTTGTGGACGGTGCCGAGGCCCGGCGAGGGCCCCTGGGGGCCGAAGTTGGCGAAAAACCTCCGTCTTGATGTTTTTCCATGCGATGGATCTCTGGGCTTGGCCAGGGGCACCTCTATCAGGAGGGAAAGAAACACACAGACACAATTAATCCTCCATTCCCCAGAAAATATGGAGAAATATGGAAATTGGGGGGGAAGACAGAAACCCAGAAAATATACGAAAATATGGGGCATCATTTTATTTGTGTGTATTTATTTGTGTGTCCCAGTTTCCCTTCATTGATGTTTTTCCATGCGATGGATCTCTGGGCTTGGCCAGGGGCACCTCTAGCAGCACCCGAGCTTCGTCGGGGCTCTGGTGCTGGCCGCGGCGCCGGCGGGGGAGGCGCAGCGCGAGGGCCAGGGCGCGGCCGAGGCGGGGCAGCTCGGCGGCCAGAGGGCCGCGTGAGTTCCGCCTCCTCCTCCTCCTCCTCCTGCTCCTCCTCCTCTCTGGTCCTGGTCCTCCTCCTCCTCCTCCTCCTCCTCCTCCTCCTCCTCCTCCTCCTCCCCCTCCTCCTCCTCCTCCTGCTCTCCTCCTCCTCCTCCTCCTCCTCCTCCTCCTCCTCTCCTCTCCTCCTCCTCCTCCTCCTCCTCCTCCTCCTCCTCCTCCTCCTCCTCTCCTCCTCCTCTCCTCCTCCTCCTCCTCCTCCTCCTCCTTCCTCCTCCTCCTCCTCCCCTCCTCCTCCCTCCTCCTCCTCCTCCTCCTCCTCCTCCTCCTCCTCCTCCTCCTCCTCCTCCCCTCCTCTCCTCCTCCTCCCCTACTCCTACTCCTCCTCCTGCTCCTCCTCCTCCTCCCCCTCCTTCTCCTCTTCCTTCTCCTCCTCCCCCTCCTCCTCCTCTTCCTCCTCCTGCACCTCCTCCTGAGGTGCTCTGAAGGCGGCGCGCGTAACTGGTGCGCCGAGTGGTGTCTTCGGGATCGCCAGATCTGTGGAGCTGGGCCTCCCCAGAGATCCAACACCTTGAAGAAATCAAGACGGAGGTTTTTCGCTAATTTCGGCACCTAGGGTAATGATGCTCCAACCTACTTTAGCGTTGATCACCAGAGAGAATTTCGAGCGCCCAGAAAAAGACCGAAACTCAAGGGTTTTCACGTGTCGGGCCCTGGGAGACACTCGCCCGACACTGTTTCGACACTCTTTTGACACTTTCCCGGGTGCTCGAAATTATTTCTGGGATGCGGTCCTTAAGTAGGATGGGAGCAACATAACCCTAGGGGCCCTCGCCGGGCTTCGGGACCGTAAAAGAACGATTCGGGTCGAAAAACCCGTCTTGGGGAATGGGTCGATATTTCCGGGGACCCCGAGTTGAAAAAATCACGTCGTCGGATCTCTGGGTCGAAGAAGAAAAAAGCGGCGTAAACATAAACTTTTTGCGCTCCACGCGGATTTCTTGGACCTGCGCTGGGGCCCCCCTGGCGGCGCCTCCGGCGCCGCCCCTGGCGAGCTCCGCGCGCCAGGGAGGGGGGTCCAGCGCGGATCCAAGAATCCTCTCGGAGCGCCAAAAAAGAATGTTTATGGCGTTTCGTCTGGGGGTGCCGCGTATTGTGCTCTGCCCGCAGGGGGTCCAACGTCCCGGACAGCCGATTGCACGCTTGTTTGGCTGAAGTTCGCTTGGCTATGTTGCAGAAGCCGCGTATTCCGATCGAGCTTTAGATGCCATGGCAGTTTTCTGCGGGTGGTCAGACTTTGTTCCGGTCGCGTGCCGAGTAGCTCAGTGGCGCGGCACCGTCCGATCTGTTGCAGCGAGTGGTGTACAGAATGCTCTCTGCTGCCATTCCCGCCGCGCACTCACGACGTCGGTGTTGCTGACCGCGTAGGGAAGTCATGTGTCGCCATACGTTGCTTCCGAGTATCTGAGGCAATTTCTCCCGTCAGCTCGGCCAGCCCCAGCATTGCATGCTTGTGTGGTAGACCGTGTCGCAGGATCTCGCTTTTTGTATTGCCACGATCGCGCGGAAACGCCCGCATTGGGCCGGAGTGTGGTTTCTAGCGCGCTGTCCCCAAGGGGGGAATCGGCATGCCATGTGCCAGCTCTTTCCAAGGGAGGTTCTCTGCTGTTGGTCTAATGTGCTGAGATGGCTCTTGATCGCTGTGATCGATTGGCCTTCGCTTGGGTTGGCATGCATTCTGGATCATTTTCCTTGTGGTTTTCGGTCGCTGGGCCAGGGCCCAGTGGTCCCCGCTCGTGCACGGCTGGCCGCCGGGATTGACACGTGGACGGAGGTCGCGAAAACGAGTGGCACGCCTGCCCTGGCTACTGCAGGAGGTAGCAGCGAGGGACAGGAGGAGCGGAAAGGGGGGGGAGGGGGAAACGAACGCAACGACCGCAGAAGGCGGGCCTTCCTGGGGGCCCCCTTGAAATGAAGCGCCCGGTGACTTGGTATCCCTCGGACGTGTGCACTTTTTGCTCGGCGGGTATTCTTGATTAAGGAGCATCCTGGATCATCCTGCGAAAAAAAAGCCACGCACGACACCGACAAAAAGCACTTTTTCTCGGCGGAGATTTTCAATTAAGGAGCATCCTGGATCATCCTGCGAAAGAAACCACGCACGCAACCGACACAAAAGCACAGGGAGTGGACGTCCGAGCGCTGGCCAGGTGACCGCACCTCGGGCGGTGGCCCGGGACGGTCGGTCGCGCCAGCGAAGGTCGGGGGCGGAAAAGAGGGGGGTGATGACTAGGGGGGGGTGGATATCATGGCGGGGGCCATGATATTTCCCCAGATTTCATGGCGCCCCTTCTTATTTCATTCTGTCCCCGGCCCCCCCGCTGGGCCGCGCACATGCCGCCCGTCATGATTTGCACCCCCCCCTCTTGGACACCCCCCTCTTTGCCGCCCCCGAGAAGGGAAGCGTGGCCAATCGTGAGGGAGCGTCCAGAGCAGGGGAGAGGAGGCCACGGTAGGTTCGTGTCGTGTCGACCGGCGGCGACCCCGCCGCAGGCGTTCGAGGTGGAACGCCAGCGGCGCCCTACACCTTAAGCGATGCTTAAGAAAACTCATTTTTTCGGCCAGAGTCTCGATTATTCTTAATGTTTCAATGTAACTCCTAAGATTTGAATGGAAATGTTGGGTTTTTATTCAAGTTCTGAGACTATGAATTTCTGAACCCATGATTTCTTAAGCATTTCGCAGGGTGTAGAATTGGTCGATGCTGAACGAGCAAACGTTGCGGAAGCGGCCGATCGTTCAAGGTTGAACGATGCCCCCAGTGTCCGAAGGATTGCAACAAAAAACGAAGGATTGCAAAAAAAACGAAGGATTGCAAAAAAAAAAAACGAAGGATTGCATTCCTTCGTTTCTTTTGCAATCCTTCGTTTTGTTTGCAATCCTTTTTTGGGAATCCTTCGTTGCAATCCTTCGTTTTTTTGCAATCCTTCGGGTTTTTTGCAATCCTTCGAACCAAAGCCCGGGTCGACACGACACGAACTTGCCGTATGGGGGAAGGGGGCCGCGGTCGGGGCGAGAGGGGGAAGGGAGGCAGGGCCGGGGCGAGGCAGGGGGAGACGGACGTACAGCACGAACGAACGCACCCAGAGATCCAGCAGAACGAAGGATTGCAAAAAAACAAAGGATTGCAAAAAAACGAAGGATTGCAAAAAAAACCTTCGCATCCTTCGAAACGAAGGATTGCAAACAAAAAAAAACCCAGGATTGCAATCCTCCGAAAACATCAGGACGGGGGTATTTTCTTTCCTTCAAATCTCGGCCCCTATAGGGGCCCTCGCCGGGCCTCGGGGCCGTCAAAAGACGATTCAGGATGAAAAACCGGTCCTGGGAAATGGGTCGAGACTTCCGGGGACCCCGCACTGAAAAAACCACAGCGTCGGACCTCTGGGAGCGAACGAACATGAAGCGGCTCTGGGGCCGGGAGGGGGGGGCAGGGCTGGGAGGCTGGGGCACTGGATACTTGGGGAGTGCCTGCAGGGCCAGGCGTGACCAGGGCAAGGTGGGCCAGGGCGAGGGAGAGTGGTTTCGGCCTTGCCGCCGGGCACTCTTTTCAATGCGTGCTGGGGGGAGGGGCAGCTTTCGTCCACCCGGACGGGCATGCTTAGGGGAACAATGTTTGATCCGCGGGTCGAGAGTGCACCTCTTCCGGTCGAAGCTAATGCTTAGGGGAACAAGCCATGACATAAGCATAACAACTCAGAGGTCCGCGCGGAGCGCGCCAGGGGCGGCGCGCGGCGCCGGAAGCGCCGCCAGGGGGGCTCCAGCGCCGATCCGAGAGATTCGCGCGCGGGCCTCCGAGCTTTTATCTTTACCCTCCACCTCCATCTTCCATACCTTCCCACCTCGGCGGAAGGCGCGGAAGGTGATACATTGAAACCATTGAAAGCCTCAGGAAACGCAAGAAAAATCAGCGCTTCACGAAGCGCAAGGGTGTGGAAGGTCAGCACGGAAGGTCTGGAAAAATGAGGGCGAGGGTAGGTCATTGCTTGTTCCCCCAGTTCATGCTTTCCCCGCAGGGGGAAGCTCCGACGGCCCCATATAGACCCTCTTTGAGCAGACAGCCCTCTGGAGGTCCTGGCCCCCCCCCTCCAGAACCTTCGGAGGGTGATAGACCTCCTACCCTGACACGTCGATTAGCGAATTGGCCGTTTTCGGTTCGCGAGAGTGCAAAGCGGCCGCCATTTTTGCAGGTCCAAGTCCGTCGGTCTCGGTCCCAGGGCGTTCTCACTAGAGGGAGGTTTGCTACAGGGAGGTTTGTCCACCGCCAGAACTGGTCTCCTGCCCCGCGAGCCGTTCCTCGTCGGCCCTGGTGCCCAGAGGCGGTTGCGCAGCTGCCGAGACGTCTATGGACGACTCGTCGGACGCTGAACGTACGGCAGGTTCGCGTCGTGCCGACCGGCGGCGGCCCCACCGCGTGCGTTCGGGAGCCTCGCTCCTCGCTCCTCCTCGCTCCTCCTCCCTCCTCCTCCTCCTCCTCCTGCTTCTCCTCCTTCTCCTCCTCCTCCTCCTCCTCCTCCTCCTCCTGCTCGTGGGCGATCGCACGAAACGAGCACCGCGCGGACAGCGATCCCGGCCTCTCGGAGGATGAAGGGTGATCCCCGCCAGAATCGGCCCGTCGTTGAACGATCCGGCGTTCACGGAGCGTCCGATCGTTCAAGTTTGAACGATCCCCGCGTTGCCAGGAACCAACGCCAGATTCGACACGACGCCAACCTGCCGCGGGTATTTTTGGACCCCCAGATGCCAATCACGTCTGCTTTAGAGCCGCCTTCCTGCTTCAAGAGTCGAGTGGTTTCCCCTCCTCCCTCCTCTTCGGGGGGCGGGCCCCAGACATGCGACGTCCTGGTCTTTTCGGTGCGTCGTCCCCCCAAAGTCCCGACCCTTCCCCCTGGACCGGTTTTTCATCCTGAGTCGCTCCTTGACGACAACCAGGGTCCGGCGAGGGCCCCAGATGCCGAAAAAACGGTGAAAGACATCCGTCCGGAGTTGTTCCACGACGCGGCCATGTTCCGGGCTTGCTGGACGAGGTCGGAGTGGATGGGGTCGGCGGATTGCGCCGCATGGTCGATGCATCGCCGATGCGGCTCGGTGTGAAGCCCCAGTTGCTTCACGCCGACGTCGCCGATGCATCGCCGACGTCTACGACGCATCGCCGACGCATCGCCGACGCATCGGCGATGCATCGGCCATGCGGCGCGATCCTCCGACCCCAGCTGCTGCGACCCCATCCAGGAGGCCTCTATTCCAGCGCCTTCCTGCCTCATTCGGGCCCGACGAAAGGGGGGGGATTGGGAGAAGGGGGGGTTACGGAATCTGCTGCATGCAGCTGGTTTCGGTCCCACCGCCGGGCCCATTCCTCGATGCATGGAGGCGCCTCCGCCGGGAGAATCAGCTACGTGAGCTGATTCTCCCCCCCCCCCTTTTGCTATCCCCCCCCCTTTTGCTATCCCCCCCCCCTTTGCTAACCCTCTCCCTTTTGCTTATCCCCCCCCCCCCCTTTTGCTATCCCCCCCGCCCTTTTGCTACCCCCCCCCCCCTCCTCTTTTGCTTTTTGTCCCCCTCTGTGCCAGCGCCTTCCTGCTTTGTGGGTCTGCGCCCACTGCTCCCGCGGCCGACGGTCACAGCGCGTGGGGGAGCCCCCCGCCCTTCGCCCCGTCGCCGCCCCTGCTCGAGTCGCCAGTGGGGATCTGCGGCGGGAGGGCGCGGGCTGCGGTCGGGGCGTCGGACACCGCAGAGGAGGAGGAAGGTACGAGGAGGAAGGTACGAGGAGGAGGAGGAGGAGGAGGAGGAGGAGGCGGAGGAGGAGGCGGAGGCGGAGGAGCAGGAGGAGGAGGAGGAGGAGGAGGAGGGGGACGAGTCTGAGAGGGGGAGGAAGAAGAGGAGGAGGAGGAGGAGGAGGAGGAGGAGGGCCCGATGGCTCGAGTTATCGCCCGGTCTGGAGCAAAGCAGTCTCTTCGTCGCGGTTGGCCCGGTTGGACCAGGAGGGGGAAGAAAAGGAAGCAGGCAGACACAATGCACCGCCGATTCCCCGGGAAGTATTGACAGGTATGGGAAGCGAGGGGGGGGGAGACGAGCATCCAAAACATATGAGGAGGTGTGGGAGATCCTGGGATTTGTGTGTATTTATTTGCGTGTTCCTGGGCCAGGAATGTGCCCATGAGGCTTCAGCCCCTGGAGGACTCCCTATCTGACGAGGGCGGTGGTAAAGTCCACGGCCCATCAACGATTGGAGCTTCGCCGTCTTCCAGGCCCTGGCTTCCTTGACCAGGGGCTCCTTCTTCGATGCTCTCACCGTAGGCACTGGCACCGACCCTGGCCCAGGACCGGTGCGTGTGCGCCCTCCCGGCGCGGCGAGGGGGGCGAGGACTGCGCACACTCTTCGCGTCAGCGGCTGTAGGCCTATAGGCAAAGGGGGGGTGGCTGCGCTGGCGACCAGGGGCATGCAGGGGAGGCCCATGCCACGAAGCACCCTGCTTGCCTCCAGGGTGGCCTGTGCTTCTTGGGGGTGTCGATGGTCTTGCCATCCAGAGCGTGGCGCTCCCAAGCCAGAAATCCGTGGGCGTCCTGGGGTCTCAGGGTTGGGTTTCCTGTGGACGGTTTCTTGTGGACTGGACTCCACTGTAAACAGGGGCTCCGTTGGAGCGAGCTGTGCCACCACGCAAGAGGAGGAGGGAAGAGGGACGCGGAGAGATGCGCCCACGCCAGCCCTCGGCCCAGGACTGGCCTGGCCAGGAGCGGTGCGGGTGTACAGTCCAGGAAGACGGCTAACGGGTTGGAAGAATAGGGCTGGGAGAAAGGAGGATGTCATTACCCGTAGGCGGTCGAAGGTATCGTTCATTGCATCCCGCCCCCGTGCCGAGAGTGCGGACAACCCGCCGGTTGAGAAAGTCACATCGTCGGAGATCTAGTTCCATGGCGGAAGGAGGAGGGGGAGGAGGAGGCTGAGGAGGAGGAGGAGGAGGAGGAGGAGGAGGAGCATGAGAAGGATGAGGAGAAGGAGGAGGAGGAGGAGGAGCAGGACCAGGAGAAGGTGGGAGAGGAGGACGACGAGGAGGAGGAGGAGGAGGAGGAGGAGGAGGAGGAGGAGGAGGAGGAAGGAGGACGAGGAGGAGGAAAGGGGAGGAGGCGGACGAGGAGGAGGAGGAGGAGAAGGAGGAGGAGCCCACTGGCGCCCGCGCGCGAGGCGACCGCCCGGCCGGTGCCACGGGCGCCGTGGCCTCCGGCAACGCGCCCGAGGAGGCGGCGGCCAACGAGCCGTGGCGCCAGGGCACCGCGCCCGCGCCCTCTGCCCACTTCTGCATCCATCGCTCGCCTTTCGTGTCGTTCTGGAGGAGGAGGATGAGGAGGAGGAGAAGGAGGAGGAGGAGGAGGAGGAGGAGGAGGGGGAGGAGGAGGAGGAGGAGGAGGAGGAGGAGGAGGAGGAGGAGGAAGGACGAGGACGAGGAGGAGGAGGACGAGGAAGAGGAGGAGGAGGACGAGGAGAGGAGGAGGAGGTGGGCAAGGATGATGAGGAGGAGGAGGAGGAGGTGGGCAAGGATGAGGAGGAGGAGGAGGAGGAGGAGGAAAAGGCGAGCGACGGCGACGACGACGACGACGATGACGACGACGACGGCGACGACGACGAGGACGACGGGGCCGCCGCCACCGGCGACTTCCTTCTTCTGGACCTCCCCAAGGGCACTCCATTGCCGCGGCCATACACATCCTGGCAAAAAAGCTGCTCGCGTAGAAGCTGGCAGTAGGCCCAGGGTCCTGTCTTGGAGCGGGTGTCGGGCCAGGGGGCAGCTTGAGGGTTCCGCGTGGTTGTTGAGAAATTCGGCCCAGGCTTTCTCCGCACACGCCTGCTGTGCGCTGGAGTGCTGTGCTTTGCTTTGCTGCGTGGTGTGCTGTGCTACGCCGTGTGGTGCAGTTCGCACGAGGTGTCGTCGCGATGTCCGTGGTTGTTCGTCGTTAGTATTATGGCCATCGGGACCTCACAGGGCTTCTCATAATGCGAGCAGAGGCACACAGCAGACAGGCAGTCGCAAATCGCGCATCGCTCCCTTGGCACAACTCCCCTCCTTCTTCTCCTCCTTCTCCTCCTCCTCCTCGATCGCTCCCCTGCTCCTCCTCTTTCTCCTCCGCCCGCGATCTCTCGGCAGGCTGGGCCTGCACCTCGCGTGCGTAGCCTCTCAGTGGCGGAACGGTGTGGCCGCGCCAGCGACGGGTCTGTACACCAGTCTCCTTGCACAAGCCGACACTTCCCCCAGGTCGAGTGTTTTGGTTTGCTCCTCCCCTCCTCGTGACGTGACTGTCAAGCTGACTCTGCTCCGGGGCGCGGGTGCCTGCTGGCATTGGATCTGACATCACACAACGATCGACATCTTCCATGCGTGCAGCAGCGCATGACTAGAACAGTCCTCTCCGGATCAGGCAGCTTCCAGAAGAGGAGGTGGACGCCTACTGCGCGTGGTGTGAGTGAGTCCATGGTAACGCTGGCATTTTGCATTCTCTTCCACCGCAAGCGCGGTTTGGTACGGATGTGGCGTTTCCTACAGGCTCCTACCACGCGTGCCTCGACAGCATCCTAACTGGGAGAGCCTACCAGTTCTCTCAGCGGGGGATCGGACGGGTGGCGTGTCTCTCACGGGCAGCCAGCGCCAGTAAGCCGCAATCGTCATCGTCG
>CAUYUJ010015922.1:27500-47500 GCA_963575745.1 Prorocentrum cordatum | reverse complement strand
CCCATGGGATCCTCCCCCATGAAGAGTCTCCCTACCCTCGCAGCGTCGGAAACCAATCTCCACGTCGTCACCGCAAGAGCCATCTGCATGTTTGACTTCTGTCGGCGGCGAGCGAGGGGGGGAGGTGAGAAGGAGAAGGTCTTCTCGGAAGGCGGTGGGACTTCCCAGAAGCCCTCGCGCCGTCTGAGAGGTTTTTTTCTCTGTCTTTGGGGGAAGCTCAGAACACTTTCAGAAGGCGAGGGGGACTTCCGAGCTCTCTGACGAGGCCTTCTCCTTCTCACTTGCCACCCTCGTTGGCCGCCAAGTCTGGCCTCGGGCCAAGGCGGTCGAGACCAAGGACACACTTATGCCGTTCAATGTCAAGTTCGACCTCGCGATAAGGGGGTCTGGCCGTGCTGGTGACGTGCAGAATGCCAGCTTCAAGGTCAGGATCCACCCAGAGTGGGCCTCCGGAGGGGCGGCGCAGTTCAAGAGGCTCGCGGAGGAGGGCTGGTACGACGGCGCCGCCTTCTTCCGCGTCGTGGACGGCTTCGTCGCACAGTTCGGCATTCCTGCGACGCCGCACCCCGAGCCCGAAAAGATCAGGGACGACCCCGTCAAGCGGAGCAACAAGCGCGGAACCATCGTCTTCGCAACCTCGGGCCCCAACACCCGCACCGCGCAGCTCTTCATCAACCTCCACGACAACAGCTTCCTGGACAGCCAGGGCTTCGCCCCGTTCGGGGAGGTGCTGGGCTCGCTCAGTATGGGCGTCGTCGACCAGATCTACAAGGGCTACGGGGAGAGGCCCGACCAGGGCAAGCTCGCCGAGAGGGGCAATCGCTACCTGGACGCCGAGTTCCCCATGCTGACGAAGATCTCGAAGGTGACGGTCCAGGCGTGAGTGGCCGGGCATCCTCTGCTCCAGGGGCCACACCACCTCGGCCAACGATGTCGACGACGATGACGACGACGACCTTTAGAGGTCTCCGGAGTCCTCCGGCACCCTCCGAGCATCCCCCAGGTCGTCCAGAGGAATCGGGAGGCCCCCAGTGGGCCACAGGCATGCAAAGAGACCTCGGCCCCCCCAAAGTCGAGGACGACGACGCCCGCGACGGCGGCGTCGACGAGCATCGGGAGCCTCGAGACGGGGGTCCAGTGCAAACGGGGGTCAGCCAGAGCTCTGGATCTTGCAGGGTCCTGCAGCGCCAGGGGTGCACTGACCGGGGTCTGGATATTGCAGGATCCTGCAGGCTCCTTCGCATTAGCCCAGGAGGAGGAGGAGGAGGAGGAGGAGGAGGAGGAGGAGGAGGAGGAGGAGAAGAAGGAGGGGGAGGAGGAGGAGGAGGAGGAGGAGGAGGAGGAGGAGAAGGAGGAGGAGGAGGAGGCGAAGATCCCCGAGAGCAAGCGAGGGCGACGAGCAGGCCGCAGGCAGCAGGCTCGCCACCGCCGGCGCGGCAGCGCCCCGAGGGCGCTGCCCTGCGAACGGCCGCGCACGCGCGCGCCCACGGGCACGCGCCCCGTGGAGGGTCGCAGCGACACTCCTCTTCTCGGGCCTGCCCCTTCTACAGGGGGAATCTTCAAGAATAGCCAAAACATAGTCTTGGGATTGTGTTTTGACTGTTTTGTAGCATTCTGGGCGTATTTTCGACAAAAATCTCCCTGCAGGGGGACAGGCCCTGGGTGTTTTGTAGCATTCTGGGTATTTTGTAGCATTTTGACTATTTTGTAGCATTCTGGGTGTTTTGCGAATTTCGTCAAAAATCCCCCTGCAGGGGGACAGGCCCTGCTCCCTGTCCTCCCGCGCTCGCCTCCTGGTGGCGGAGCTCGGGCTGGCCCTGCTGCGGAAGCTGGAACGTAGACATTACCAGTGGCGGGCTGTTCCTTTGAACCCCACGGCTTTTTGAGGGTCGGGGGCGACGTCGGGGTGGTGCGGTGTGTACTGCTTCCCCCGTATTCTCCGGGAAGCAACGAAACATGTACACACCAGGATCCCGTGTACACCAGGATCCGCCTTCTTGTTTGCAGACTTCAGTGCAGGGCCGGAAAAAGCGTCGGTGTACAGCGCTTGGTTCCCTAATCAGAGAAATTATGGATTCAGTTTGTGTCGGGGGTCTGGTTTTCTGCTATGCCCGGCGGCCCATAGGGGCCAGACGGATCGCGAGGAGGCAGAGGATCAGCGCGTGGTTGGGAGACAGGGAGCGTGCACCAAGAAAGAGCCGCCTCCTGTGGAGGGGTGGGGACTCCAGGCAGCACGCGAGGGCCATCGACCTTTCGGCTTGGGCGAAAGTGGCCCACGCGCCTTCTAGGCAAGCAGTGAGAGGAATCCGACTGGCTATACTTGCAATTGGAGTGAATTGATGCCACGCAGAAAGTGTTGCAGACGATGTCGCAGGGAAGCACCTCACCTCCTGTGAGGCTCTCGACCTGCCTGGTCAAACTCTTCACAAACATTGAACTGAAGCAACACAAGGAGATCGGGGAAGACTAATCCCGCGGACATCTCCGCTCCAAGCGCACTGGCAGCTTGCGGCAAGGCTTGACAGGTGCAAGCCCAATTGGGGTGAAATTCCGTGCCACCTCACCGCACGGTTTGATGATGATGGATGTTTTTGCAGCTGGCCTCGACGACGAAATTCTCTTTCCGCCCGAACTTGACCAGCATGACTTCATCTCGATCGCGATTCCGACCACATTGTTGATGAAAACGCGATGGGTTTCAGCGCTGCGGTGGGCGTCGGCCTTGTCGAACTTGACATCGTAGCCCTTCCACCAGCCCATGTTGACAGACTTCTTTAGCAAGTCAGCGCAGTCCTTCTCCACAGCCTTGCCGTTTTCGACCACGCACTCCTTCCACCAGTCCATGTTGTCAGACTTCTTCAGCAGATAGTCGCCCATCCAGCCGGAGACTGGCATCGCAGGCGTGGCCTTCTCGTCGAAGTCCTTGTTCCACCCGTCCTTGACCAGCATGTTATTCATTTCGTTCGCGATTTCGGCATAGCGGAACTGCTTGTATCTGTGGGTGACGCAGTCCTTGCCGTACGTGACATCGCAGCCCTTCCACCAGCCCATGTTGTCAGACTTCTTCTGCAGGTTGTCGACCTTGTTGATGTCTCGATGGCCTGGGGTATCGATGACGACCGTGTAGTGCCGCTTCTCGGTGTAGAAGTCTTGGGTGGTGCAGGCGCTGGTCACTCCGCACTCGTGCTCCTTCTGACTGTCCGTGTAGAACGTGAAGGCGATGGAGCCTGGTACCAGGCGTACGGCCTCCTCCTTCAGCTTCTCCAGCTGGTGTTCCGGAAGGCCGCCCAGGTCGTAGTTGAGGCGGGCGGTGGTGGTGCTCTCGCTGATGTCGAAATGCCCGCAGATCACGATGGAGAGGTGCTCCTTCGCAGGGGTGGCGGGCATGGCAGACTGGTGGGGAATGATCCGAAAATCTCTGGGGGCGAAGCGAACGCGAAAAGTTCGAGCCCCAAGCTCCTGGACCTGACCAGAAGTGAGTATACATGTATAGTATACACCTTCCTCGCTCTCGGTGCTGCTCCCTCGCGTGGCGGAGAGAGGGGGGGGAGTATGGCAGAGGCGCGGAGGGCGTGGCTCGGGGAGCAGAGCTCCTTCTCTCGGGCCCCCCCCCCCCGCCCGATCGGGGCCGCGCGCAGGGAGAAGAAGCCTGTATGCAGGACACAGCAGATGGCTCCTCCTTCTCTCGGGCCCCCCCCCCCCGCCCGATCGGGGCCGCGCGCAGGGGAGAAGCCCGCCCCATGCTCTGTTCTGCAGCGACTGTGGGGCCACATGCGAACGCTCCTCCTCCTCCTCCTCCTCCTCCTCCTCCTCCTCCTCCTCTCGCCACAGGGTGTGTGTGTGGCCCCGAAGAGCGGGTGTGGGGCCCGGGGTGTGGGGCCCCTGCAGCGATTCCCTAAATAGGGGGCCACATGCGAACCCTACCCCTGCCCCCCACGATTCCTGAAGGGGGAGGGTGGGATTCGCTTCGCTCGGGAGCTCCCGAGCGAAGTGAGCCCCACCCTCCCCCTTCAGAAATCGTGGGGGGTAGGGGTAGGGTTCGCATGTGGCCCCCTACCAAACAGCGCTTTCGCCTTGGGGCTCTTGCCTCTGCTCTCAGGAGCTGGGCCTGGGTGGCGGTCCCTCATCTCTGTGCTCGCCGTCGCCGCCCCATCGCCGCCGGGTGGCGGTTTGGCGGCTCCGTGCTCGCCGTCGCCGTCCCGTCGTCGCCGACGCCGCTTCGCATTGATTCTCCTTTCTAAAAACAGAATAGGATCTACCCCCCCCTCCGGCGTTATCGGTCCGCCTTTCGGGTATGTAAATCATATATGATTATGACCACATGTCCATCCGAAATATGAAATCACAATGTCCCAGGCCAACCGGGTTCCCCCACCTGAGGGTCCCTTGTAAAAAAACACTATGCGGTGACATTTTTTGTTCTAACATAACACTTGTTCGCGAACCCCTTGGAAAAATGGGACGAAGTGCACACGCGCGCGTCGTCGCGCGCGCATACCGAAATCCTTCAAAAACCTTCGGTGCCGGAAGGATTTCGCAATCGAGTTTCCAAAACAACATACAACAACACAGGGTTTCGCAACACTGATTTGCCAAACAAGCTTCCGCGCGAGCTCTTGCGAAGTCATAAGAAAGACAGGTTTTTCAATATTTTCACAACATGCTACCAAACGAGCTTCGCGCGCGCATGTCGAAATCTGTCGAACGCCCTTGCGCGTGTGCCGTCGCGAGAATCCTCTGCAAAAATTGGGACGAAGTGCAGACGCGCGCGTCGTCGCGCGCGTACGCCGAAATCCTTGAAAACCCATCGGTTTCGGAAGGAGTTCAAAATCGTGTGTCCAAAAAGCCTACAAAACACAAGGTTTCGCAACACAGATGTGCTAAAACAGCTTCCGCACGAGCTCTTGCGAAATCTTAAGAAAACCGTAGTTTGTTCAATATTTTCACAACATGCTACCAAACGGGCTTCGCGCGCGCGCATGTCGAAATCTGTCGAACGCCCTTGCGCGTGTGCCGTCGCGAGAATCCTCTGCAAAAATGGGACGAAGTGCAGACGCGCGCGTCGTCGCGCGCGTATGCCGAAAACCTTCAAAACCCATCGGTTTCGGAAGGATTTCAAAATCGTGTGTCCAAAAAACCTACAAAAACACAAGGTTTCGCAACACGGATTTTCAACAAAAGCGTGCGCGCGCGCTCTTGCGTCGTCGTCGTCGTCGTCGCCGTCCTCCCTCCTCCCGCGTCGTCGTCGTCGTCGTCGCCTACGTCGTCCTCTGTCTTTCCTCGTGTTCGTCGTCGTCGTCCTGTTTGGCGTCGTGGTCGTTTCAGTCGTCGTTGTCGCCGTGGTCGTCCTTCCTCCTCCTCCGTCGTCGTCGTCGTCGTCCGTCGTCGGCGTCTCGTCGTCGTCCCTCCTATTTCGTCGCCGTCGTCGTCGTCGTCGTCGTCGTCGTCGTCGTTCCCTCCTCCCTCGTCGTTGTCGTCGTCGGCGTCGCCGTCCTTCCTCCTTCTTCGTCGTTCGCGTCGTCGCCGTCCTCCCTCCTCCCTCGTCGTTGTCGTCGTTATCGTCGTTGTCGCCGTCGTCGTCCTTCCTCCTCCCTCGTCGTCTTCGTTGGCGACGTCGTCGTCGTCGTCGGCGGCGTCGGCGTCGTTGTGGTCGTCGTCGTCGCCGTCGGCGTCGTTGTCGTCGCCGCCGTCGTCCGCGTCGTCGTCGTGGTCGGCGTCGTTGACGTCGTCGTCGTCGTCGGTGTCGTCTTCATTATCGTCGTCGGCGTCATCGTCGTCGTCGTTGTCATCGTCGGCGTCGTTGTCGGCGTCGGCGTCGTCGTCGTCGGTGTCGTCGTCGTCGTCGTCGTCGTTGTCGGCTTCGTCGAAGTCGTTGGAGACGTCGTCGGTGTCGTCGTAGTCGTTGTCGTCGTCGTCGTTGTCGCTGGCGTCGTCAGCGTCGCTGTTGTTGCCAAGTGCCGTTTGGTACCCACCGTCATGGTCTTAAGAGAGTTTGCAAACCAAGTTGCGGGTGGGTGGGTGGGATGTTTGCGCGAGCAGTGGAGTGGACAACTCACTGCGAACAGAAATTAATTGCATTGCACACATTGCACCGCGTACATTGCACTTCATAAGTGAATCGCTCGTGCCACATGGATTGCAACACGCACGTTGCAACACGCAGGTTGCACAACGTAGATCGCACTCTATACATTCCACTACATCGATTGCACAACATATGTCGCACCACATATAGTGTACCATATATTTCACCCGCCACATAGATTGCACCACATAGGTTGTTCCGCATCGATTGCCCAGCATAGATTGCACCACATAAGCTGCATAACATCGATCGCACGGCATGGCTTGCACAGCACAGATGATACACCATCGATCGCACCACACGTGTCGCACCACAGATATTACATCGCATATATGTATGATGCCACATAGATTGCGCAGCATTTATTGCTAGGATTGCACTGTTCGGGGTCCACGCTGGCTAACAGATGTCAGGGCAAGGGGCCTCAAGGTCGCCATTCGCCGTTCCTAGGCGTTTGGCGAAAGTGGGGCTCCGCGGTGCGGATTGTTTTTGCGTCGGTGATGTCTTAGTGTTGCGTTGTTGCGTTGATGGTGTCGTCGCCCTCACCCGCGACCAATCCTGCGACCCACCCCGCGAACCATCCCGTGACCCACCCACGGTCCACCCACATTGCTTTGACGAAACTTCAGCGCTTGCGGCGGGCTCGTTGTGCAGTGTGTGAAGACATCGTCGCCTGCGGTGAGCTTCGTCAGAGACTCGCAGACCGCCGACGACCCTGCCGCCCACTCACTCTGATGCGCAAATTCGGGGTGCTACGTACTCCGTGTTCCCGAACATCCTGTAGTGTTGGGTCCTGGTGATGACTCAGCAGCGCCCCGCGTCCCCCATCCCACAACCCCCCTCCTCACAGACCTGCCTCTGGCCTCCGCACGTCAGCATCGACACCGTAGTCATCATCATTGCCATCATCAGCATCATCA
Organism: Prorocentrum cordatum; assembly: GCA_963575745.1. NCBI lineage: Eukaryota > Dinophyceae > Prorocentrales > Prorocentraceae > Prorocentrum > Prorocentrum cordatum. Next base: position 40,495 of record CAUYUJ010015922.1, on the reverse strand, counting down.
GCATTATCATCATCATCACCATTGTCATCAGCATTATCATCATCATCACCATCATCATCAGCATCATCAGCATACTCATCATCGTTAGCAGCAGCAGCATCATTATCAGCAGCATCACAACCACCACCATCACCAGCACCATCACTGGCACCATCACCATCGGCGTCCCGTTTCCGCCTCAGCTCTCGCATGTCCGTGTCGGCACATTCTTCACACGTTTGTTGGTCCCATAGGGAGTTCCACCGAAGGCCCCAGTGGCAAGGTCCGCATGGCGTCACCGCGACCATCCTCACACGCTTTGAGGACCCACAGGGAGCTCCACCGAAGGCCCCAGTGGCAGGCACACCCTTCACACGCTTCGTGGCCCCATGGGGAGCTCCACCGAAGGCTTTAGCGGCAGGGTCTGCATGGCGCCACCGCGCACATTTCGGCACACCCCTTTCGAAGGCCCCAGTGGCAGGGGTCAAATGGTGCCACCGCACCCACTTTGGCACACCGCTCACACGCTTCGTGGACCCATACAGAACTCCACCGAAGGCCCCAGTGGCAAGTTCCACATGGCGCCACCGCAACTATGTCGGCACACCCCTCACACGCTTCGCGGCCCCACAGGGAGCTCCACCGAAGGCCCCAGTGACAGGGACATTGAATAGTTACATGTGGTTCCTGTATATTTTCAAAACGCTCGACACTCGGAATCCTACTGCACGGCTTAATGTGTCTGGTTGTAATTGGTAACAGTCAGTTTTCGGTCATTTGAGCAGTGGCACGGGCAATTGGAATCGGTACCAGTTGGTTGTGGTGGGTCCTCCATGCGGTGTCATTTCCCCCTTCGCTTCAGGGAGGGGAGGAGGGTGGGTCTCTCTGGGTTCCTAGCGGGGGGGGGGCGCTGGATAGTTTATTTTCGCTGGAGGTGGTCAGGGAGGCCCCAGGGGATTGTTGTCGGTGGGAGGGCTTGGTTTCTGGACACCCCCCAAGCTTGGTCGTGGAATGTTTTGTCTTCGTTCCCCCCCCCCTCTCTCTCTCTCTCTCTCTCTCTCCCTTCCTTTTATATTCCACTACAGGAAGCACCTCCTCGAAAGACTAGTGGCACACGGTCATGTCATTGGGGCGAGTGCCTTGGTTTGAACAGTGACAGCCGTAGTGCACGCTAGCAGGTATGATTACAAGTTCAGGGCATGCCCATCGCATCTGCGCGGCGGCACGGCGGCAGCCACATTTCGAAAAGCTTGGGCCCTGAGCGGCGAGGAGGTCCCAGGTGGGCCGCCCGGACCGCCCCGCCGACTCGCGATGGTGCGACGAGAAGGATCCGCTTGCACTGAGAGGGATGGAGGAGGAAGGGGAGGGAGGGGGGGGTCTCCTCCTCGCCCTCCTCCTTCTCATCTTCCTCCCTCCTCCTCCTCCTCCTCCTCCTCCTCCTGCTTCTCCTCCTCCCTCCTCGTCCTCCTCCTCCTCCTCTCCTCCTCCTCTCCTCCTCGTCCTTCCTCCTCCTCCTCCTTCCTCTCTCCTCCCTCCTCCCTCCTCCCTCCTCATTTCTTCTCCTCCTGCGCCTCCTCCTCGTCCTCCTCCTCGTCCTCCTCCTCTCCTCTCCTCCTCCTCCTCCTCCTCTCCTCCTCCTCCCCCTCCTCCTCCTCCTCCTCCTCCTTTCTCTCCTTTTCCTCCTTCTCATTCTCCTCCTCCCCTGCTCCTCCCCCTCTTCCTCCTCCTCCCCCTCCTCATCCTCTTCCTCCTCCTCCTTATCATCATCATTAGCATCATCAGCAGCATCAGCATCATCGTCATCATCTTCATTGTCATCATTGTCATCATCATCATCATCAGCAGCAGCATCATCATCATCATCATCATCATCATCATCATCATTAGCATCATCAGCATCATTATTATCATCCCCTCCTCCGACTCCTCTTCCTCCTGTTGCTCCGCTCCACCTCTTTTCCACGACAACGCCAACGGCGACGAGGGCGGCGGCGACGACCAGAGCGGCGGCGGTAGCGACGGCGACCGCGCCCAGTGCTGCCGAGCTCCGTGGACCCGCGGCTGGCCGCGAGGATGGGCGCGCAGCCGGCCTACGGGGACCCCGTTGGACAGACTCGGGGCATCGACGCCGCGGAGCTGCGCAGGACCCGCGCAGTTGCGAGGAGGAGGAGGAGGAGGAGGAGGAGGAGGAGGAGGAGGAAGACATGCTCCTTTCCTCTCCTCGTCCGCGTCCTCCCCCTCCTCGTCCTTGCCCCTCTCCTCCTCATTCCACTCTTTCTTTCCTCTTCCTCCTCCTCCTCCTCCTCCTCGACACCCCGTGCCGACGCCATTCGATACTGGGTAAGGGGAGAAGCTCAGGGGACGCACGGGGCGCCACTAAGAGTTCACTGAACTCGAGGAGCACTTCTGAGTAGACCCTTGCCCAGTGAGCGGCTTGGCGACAGTGGTGTAGGATTAAATGGCCTCACGTTCCAGCCAGGCACGGCCCCCCCAAGGAGGTCGTGTTACGAGGCCCGTTTCGGTGGCCTCTGCGAGCACGACAGCCCTTGACGGCGTCGGTCTCATGTAGGCGCCACAACTGTCGATGAACAGGAGTTGGCATCCGCTTTTCGTGCCTCGGTGACTGGGAAAAGTTAGCATCCGCCCCTTGTGCCTAAGGCTACGGTGCCCGGACAAAAAGTGTCCACACCCATGGCGGAAAGGCGATGCAACAGGGTTAAACCACAACTGCGAAATGCCCTTGCTTCGCACCCCTCCGCCCACAACTCAAAGTTGAAGTGTCCACATTTTGTCCCTGGCCTTTGGCCTTCCGCCTAAGCCCGCCAACTTTGAATTGAGGGGAATGGGGTATACATGTTGGCACGACGAACTTTAATAACTCAAGTTCTTGGCGAGACAAGTGTGGACACTTGCAGTCCACTCGCCGTAGTATTCAACCCTGTCAAGGTGGTTATGCTGTTGATGCGAGCTGGAGAAAAATCAATCGAGGATCGAAGCTCGGACGATAGGACGAGCCACCTCAGCGCACAGCTCCACGGCATGCTTTTACGTTTCCCTGGTCCAAGCAATTCGCCTGGCGGTCGTTTCTGGATGGGCCGGTGGGTATACGCGAAGCGTTCATAATGTCAATCGAGGACCGAAGCTCGAGCGAACGGACGAACCACCTCAGCGGACGTCAGTGAGGGACTTACGAGCATGTGGACGAGGGCCTTAAGACCAGGTGGATGAGACCATGATAGTACCCCTGGCCATGCAATTCGAATCCAGGCAGCGCAATGGTCACGCGTGAAGTTGACGACGGCGCGTATGGCGGTGACGGTGGCGATGATGCGCACTCAACACACTGCAACGCGAACCGCGGACATGCAACGCACAGCAAGGCAAAGCAAATCGAACGAAGCGCGCCCCCCCCCCCCCAAAAAAAAAAAAAAAAAAAAACACAAAGAACGGCGTACCCTGGCAGCACCGCGGCTCCCCTTTGCGTGGATAAGTGCGTGGAGCTGGTACAACAGGTAAAATTGGATAGAACTGGTCATAGAATTGGTCATAGAACTGGTCCGTTGAGAATAGGGTCAGGCATGGAACTGGTAGTTTCAAACGAATACATTGTTGAATCCATCAAGTAATTCCCCTTTAAAGCCGACCAGTTCTATGCCGGATCCTGTTTTTATTTGACCAGCTCTATGACCAGTTCTAAGACCAGTTCTACTCCGTTGAACCAGTTCTGCGACGAAGCAAACCCACATCAACGAAACAACGAAACTCTTCTTACCCAGACGTGTTAATCAACCCTGTCAAAGTGGTGATGCTGTTGATGCGAGCTGGGGAATTTCAATCGAGGATCGACGCTCGGACGATAGGACGAGCCACCTCAGCAGACAGCTCCACGGCATGCTTTTACGTTTCCCTGGTCCAAGCAATTCGCCTGGCGATCGTTTCTGGATGGGCCAGTGGGTATACGCGAAGCGTTCATAATGTCAATCGAGGATCGAAGCTCGAGCGAACGGACGAACCACCTCAGCGGACGTCAGTGAGGGACGTAAGACCCTGTGGGCGATGGCCTTAACACCAGGCGGAGGAGACCATGATAGAAACCCTGGCCATGCAATTCGAGTCCAGGCAGCGAACTGGTCACGCGTGAAGTTGACGACGGCGCGTATGGCGGTGACGGTGGCGATGATGCGCACTCGGAGTGCCCACAGACACCGCCACAAGCACATATGCAACGACCCAGCGCCGCACAATGGAGCTTACCAGTGGTGATTGTGATGTATGCCAGGATGCAAGTATCTTGCCTACAGTGCTCAACGGTGCCCCTGGAAATGGTGCCTTCTGGCCTGTGGTTCCTCTCAATTGGGGCGAGTTTTTGTTAGGGTGGCGCTGGGCTCATTAAAAGGTAGTGCTCGAAGGTTCTAGAGGGTGCCACGAGGCTCCACGGGGTCCCAGGGTAGGGGAGACAGTCGACGAGGACGAGGACGAAGACGAGAACGAGGCGGAGGAATCAGGGGATGGGGACGAGGACCCGTCTGTGCTTCTCAGTGTGAACTCAATCTGCCCGTCCGAGGCGGCTCCCCGAGCCGCACGCCGCCAGGGGCCTTGCAGGCGGCTGCTGGGACTCCTCCCTCCATCCTCCATCCCCTGGACCTTCCCGCCGCCTGCAACCTTCCTGACCTGCTCCTTCTCCCTCCTGGAGATCCCCCCTCCCCGCCAGCGCCCTGCTTTGTTGTCCAAGTCCCCGTCTTGGGGAGGGGGCTCGCCCCGAGATGCACGACCCCCACCACGATGCATCCACGAGCGCGGCCCCGAGCGATCTGGCCGATCGGCAACTTCCCAGCAAGTGGGATATGGGGTCTCCATGATGCCACTCCTCCTCCTCCGCCTCCCCCTCCTCCTCCTCCTCCTCCTCCTCCTCCTCCTCCTCCTCCTCCTCCTCCTCCTCCTCCTCCTCTTCCTCCTCTTGGAGATCCCCCTCCCTCCCTGGGCCCCCTCCCTCTCTGGGCCCCCTCCTCTCCCCCCGCGCGCCGCAGGACTCTGCGGCGGCTGCAGAGGCTGCGCTGGCTGCCGGCGATCGACTTCCGCACCAGCCGCAGGACGTGCGACCAGGGCGTCTGGGCCCTCCAGAGGAGCGCGCCGCCTCTGCTTTTCGCCGGGGAGGAGGGGGGGAGGAGGGGGGGAGGAGGAGGAGGGGGAGGAGGAGGGTTCTAGGATTCCAGGGTTCGAGGAGGAGGAGAGGAGGAGGAGGAGGAGGAGGAGGAGGAGGAGGAGGAGGAGGAGGGGGCGGCCACGACGGGGAGGAGAGGGGAAGGAGGAGGATCCTAGGATTCTGGGTTGCCCTCCCGCGCGTCCTCGGGGGGGCACGAGGTCCAGGACCAGAAACTGGCCACCGCCGACGACGACCACGACGAAGAAGAAGAAGAAGAAGGACGACGGCGAGGCCGACGAACGACACGACGACGGCGACGGACGAGCGATCCCGGCCACGCGAGCGACGAAGCCGACGACGACGACGGGTGGAGGCAGCGGCCGCCCGCGCGGGAGCGGGAGCGGGGGGGCGGCATGCGGCTCGCCCCCCCGCGCGGGCAGCAGGAGGAGAGGCCGAAGGGTGGGAATCTCCAATGCAGTCACGGGGGGTCGTTCGGGGACTGGTCCCCCCCTCTTACTCCCTCCATCCTCCTCCTCCTCCTCCTCCTCCTTCTCCTCCTCCTCCTCCTCCTCCTCCTCCTCCTCCTCCTCCTCTACCTCTCTGGGGATGGGAGGCTGCCCGATTGAATTGGAGGCATCCTCCTCGTCCTGGTGCTGCTGGCAGCTCTGAGCAAGGCTTCAGGGAGGAGAGGCCAGGAGGGGCGCGCGTGGAGGAGTCGGGCGGCCTCCGAACGGGGCGTCGGAGCGCTCGGGGGGAGAGGATGTGGTGCTCTACTCTGCCCTCGTCGGGGTCCCCCTTCCCCCCTCCTCCACCCTCAGCCCCGTCCTCCTCGGGAGGTGGGGGGCGAACGGGAAGGAGGATGAGGACCAGTTGGGGGCAAGGGGAGGGGACTGGGAAGGAAGAAGAAGAAGAAGAAGAAGAGCGGCCTCGGGGGGCGGAGTCTGGCGCGTGCCTCTTGCTCTAGCCCCCGCCGTCGCCCGCACAGCGCGGGCGCCTTCACTCAGCTCACGGCGTCGCGCACGCCGAGCTTGAAACCAACCATGGCGTAGATAGTCGGCCTCCATACAAATTCATTGTCCTGCGAACCAGGCAGCCAGCTCACCAGCCCTGCCTCCCGCTGGTGCCTTGCCCTCCTTGACCACCGCTCCTTTCTGAAGTAGTACACGGTGAATGGTATCTTGGATGCTGACCCACTGCAGCTGCTCCATCATCGGTTCCACCTCGTTCTCCGCGACCGTTCATGCGCCCTGCGCGAACAGCGAGAGCTACGCTGAGTAGGAGTCGAAGCACTTGCTGGGTTAGATGTGTTAGACTTTGGGCAGTACCGTCGCTGCATTGATCTTGTCTAGAAAGAGACTGGCAGTGTAGTTGACAGTACACGTAGCACCTGAGTGGCCAATACATGTGCAGTATACGCGATCCTTGAACAGAGGGCTTGGCGTTCAGCTTGTCGAGCGTGAAGCTTAGGCTGTGATGCGCGTCCACTGGAGCGAAGCCGACCCGGTAGACATGATGAAGTAGCCCTTCGAGACATTGCACGGTCCGCGACGGCGCCTCCATCAGCTCCTCGTAGAAACCGAGGCCTTGGGCCTGCGGCTTTCTCTTTGTGGTGTCTGTAGGCTGCAGGATGATCTGGGCGATGTCAGCTGGCAACGACCATACGGGAACTTGAGCTCTTTGATTAAAGTATTTGGGCCGCTTCTTGTCTCCGTAGTACAGGGTGCCCAAGTACTCTTTCTCCTCGTGATACTTATCCTTGATCTGCTGCTTGACGTCGTCGTCGCGGTCCTCGAAGGCGGCCATGAGCATCTTTTTCTCTTCCTCGAAGTCGAAAGGTTGAGCCTGAAATCCTCCATGAGCGCCATTGAGTGCACCGTGCGTAGTCCTCTCGACGAGGCTCGGTCTCGAACGGGTTGCCCTGCTGTAGTAGTTGCGGTTCCTCTTGCCGTGATTGGTGCCTGCCATGCACCTGTGGGGTCGATGTCGTTTGACGTGCTGCCTTTTTTGCCATGACTCAGTGATCTGTGCCTCTCATGCTCTCTTGCGGGATGCGTCGTGAAGTTGCTTCTGCTTCTTGAAAGCCCTCGTGAGTGCGTCCATCTTCTCACCGAAGACAAGATCGATCCCTGCGCCGATGTACTGCTTGCGCAGCTCCGCAATTATCTTCAGAAGCTGGGGCTTCTCTGCCATGAGCTGCTTGCTGGTACCAGGCTTTTTTGTTTTCTCTCGACGTAGGGCTTGGCTGTGGTCTTGAGCATGTCGATCAGGAACTTTCCCTGGTCGTGCTGTTTGAGCTCGCGGATGGTATCTGTGTGGTGCTCCAGCGAGGTCGCGAGGGCTGATATGAACTCATTGCGATAATCACCAGTCAGGAACTCTGCCATTTTGTCGTAATCCCATAACGTCCGAAAAAAAAGCCAGAGAAGATATTGTGCATGTCGATGTCGGCCCTGGCGACAAGTGGTTCGGGGTCCCTCGGCACGCTGTACTTGAGCTGCTGAACCGCTTTCACTGCCTTCCACCAAATACCGCTTGTCTGGAGATTCTGCAATAGCCCTGGGGGAACCAGGAGGTAATCGGGTCTCGTAGCTTGTCCAGCTGCACCAAAAAAGGTAGGGCCAGCCTTCAAGAAGGTATTGGGGAGGCGAAATCCATGAACGTCCAACATGTTATAGCAGGAGGCGGCTGCTTCACCTGGCCGACCGTGTAGTTGTGAGTCTCCGAAGGCCTCATGTACTTCATCTGCAATGAGTCCGTCAGCTCCATATTGATGATCTCTGGAGTCAATGCCTATCGTCGGTGTGCTGCACGTCGGTGTGGCAAGAAGCGTACTGTTGATCCACTTGTGCGTCTCTATGACCGTTGTGACCAACTGGTTAGACTTTGCCGCTAGCCCCGAGCGAGGCGAGAAGTAGGCCGCGATGAAGGCGAGGTCGCACTCGCCCCTCTGGTAGCGGAGAGCACCAGCGTATCCTTGTATCTGCTTGGGCGGGCTCTTGATATCGACGAAGGCTCGCTGACCGAACCGATGGGAGCTCACCATGATATCCCTTCCCTCATGACTATTGGTGAGCGGTCCGCGGCCATAGCCCCACGTGTAGACTTCGTGCTTGAGAGTCTTGAGCTGGTCGATCTCTGAGCTGGCGTCGCGCAGTCGCCACTGCAGAGCTGGGGGCAGCTGCACGTCCATGGCGCTGTGGGTGTGGCTGATCACGAGGCGGCGATGCAGCGCCAGCAGCGAGATAAGATTATATACTCCCCCTCGGAGGAACTGCATAACGATCCAGATCGTCATGAAGAATATGGAGGCCAGCCAGGCTGGCATGTCATGGAAGGCGCCTTTTGCGGGCGGAGCTGCTCTGCGCGGGGTGCCTGTTGGGCCGCTGAAAAGGTGGCTTGAGCAGAAGCGGCGGCTGGGACTGGGAAGGAGGAGGAGGAGGAGGAGGAGGAGGTGGAACCCTCCCCATCCCCAGGCTCCTTTTCCTCATCCGTTCCAGCTTCCTTCCCCCTCGCTCTTCCCTGCCCCCCTCCGCTCCATGCCCTGTGCATTTCCTCTCCATTCTCCAACCTCCCTCCATTCTCCCCCTCTCCATCCCCACGCCTCTCCGCGCCCCCCCTTCCTTTTTCATGTTCCCGGCGCCGCCCCTCGTCCCTTGGCATCGCTCGGACGTGTGCATGTTTCCTTCGGCGAGGGCCATCGAGGAACATCCTTGACCCGTTGGCGACAACACCACGCACGAAACCGACAAAAAAACACAAAAAAACGGACGTCCGAGCGATGGCGAGGTCCCCCTCTTCTGCTTTGGCAGCCATCCCCTCTCCCCTTTGCTCCCCTTCTCTCCGCCAGCAAAGGGGGGCGGCGAGGCGGCGCACGCCTCCAGAAGGGAACGGCCGCCCCCAGGCTGGTGCGGTCAGGCGACTTGCCGTCCCCCGCTTAGATAACTCCCGCGCACGGCGTGCGCGGCCTTTTCTCTCTCTCTCTCTCTCTCTCTTTTGTTTCTCTCTCTCTCTCTCTCTCTCTCTTTTTTTTTCTCTCTCTCTCTCTCTCTCTTTCTCTCTCTCTCTCTTTCTCTCTCTCTCTCTCTCTCTTTCTCTCTGTTATTTATATGTTTATTTCTCTCTCTCCATATATATATATGTATATATATATATATGTATATATATATGAATAGATATGTCGTTATCCTCTCCCTCCCTCTCACTTGTTGATATCTCTCCTTCTCTCTTTCTCTCTCTCTCTCCCTTTCTCTCTCTCTCTCTGTCTCTCGTGTTCTCTCTCTCTCTCTCTCCTTCTCTCTCTTTCAACTATAGATATGTATGCAACAATCTCGACTGAGTCATGTGTATATATATGTGTATATACACACACTCGTACCGTTTATCCTTTATCGCTCTACTTATCTCTCCTTCTCTCAATATCGTATCTCGTCATTGGTCTACCGTGCTGTCTCTCTCCCTCTCTCTTTCTCCTCGGACAGAGTAGGGCTCGTCCTGGTTGGCACCAGGCCCGTCGGGGGAGGGACGGAGGGGATGAAGAGGGACAACGGGAGGGAAGAGGAGGATGAGAAAGAAGATGAGGAAGAGGAACGTTCGAACCATTGGACACAAGCCGAAAGCCTCATCACACATCCTTCTTCCCGCCCACTGCTGTAGGATGGAAGAGGAAGGGGAAGACGAAGAGGAAGAGGAATAAGAAGGAGTAGGAGGAGGAAGAGAGCAATGTCAGGAGGACAACCCAGATGCCCTCGCGCCATATCAGGTATCCTACCCCTCCCACTCATCCCTTCCCATTGCGTTGATGTTTTAACATATCCGTGGACACGTGTGTCATTGCGGATTTGGAACTCCCCAAAACAACCGACAGTGTCGTGCGCAGACGAACAAACGTAACCGCGTACGTAAGAGGAGTGGGGGAGGAGGAGGTGGCGAAAGAGCAAGATGACGGAGGAGTGGGACGAGGAGGAGGTGGAGGAGGAGGAGTGGGAGGAGGAGGAGGAGGAGGAAACGGAGGAGGAGGAGGACGGAGGAGGAGGACGAGGACGAACATTAGCAGCGGGAATTGGAGTGGACGGAGCGGGAGAAGCAGGAGGACAAGGGGAAGGCGGAGGAGGGGAAAGCAGGGGGGGGTGACAACCGTGAGGGAGGACTCGGATCCAGGAACGTGGCCGGCGTCGGGGCGACAGCGCCAGCCTGAACGACGGGAGCAAAGCACCGATCCCAAATGAGGCCAGCGCCGGAGCGGGGTGACCAAACGACGAAGCCCTGCGTGCACTTAAGGGAGTGCGCGGAGGGGGCGTGCCGCTCCCCCGCCATCTTCAGGGGGAGAGAGAAGAGGAGTGCTCGCATGGAGCAGTCGTACAAAAAGAAAGAGGGAGGAGGCAAGAGGGAGAGGGGAAGAGGAGGAAGGAGGAGGACAAACATCGGGATTACCGCTGGGACAACCATCGGGACAACCATCGGGACCACCATCGGGGCAACCATCCGGACAACCATCGGGACAACCATCGGGACCACCATCGGGGCAACCATCGGGACAACCATCGGGACAACCATCGGGACAACCATCGGGACAACCATCGGGACAACCATCGGGACAACCATCGGGGCAACCATCGGGAAAAACAACGGGACAACCATCGGGACAACCATCGGGGCAACCATCGGGACAACCATCGGGACCACCATCGGGTCATCCATCGGGACAAACCATCGGGAGAACCATCGGGACCACCATCGGGACAACCATCGGGACAACAATCGGGACAACCATCGTGGCGACCCTCGGGACAACCATCGGGACAACCATCGGGGCAACCATCGGGGCAACCATCGGGACAACCATCAGTACAACCATCGGGGCGACCATCGGGACAACCATCGGGACAACCCTCGGGACAACCATCGGGACAACCATCGGGACAACCATCGGGGCAACCATCGGGACAACCAGCGGGACCACCATCGGGTCATCCATCGGGACAACCATCGGGACATCCATCGGGACCACAATCGGGACAACTATCGGGACAACCATCGGGGCAACCATCGGGACGACCATCGGGACAACCATCGGGACGACCGTCGGGACAACAATCGGGACAACCGCTGAAACAACCATCGGGACAACCATCGGGGCGACCCTCGGGACCACCATCGGGACAACCATCGGGGCAACCATCGGGACGACCCTCGGGACCACCATCGGGACAACCATCGGGGCAACCATCGGGACGACCATCAGTACAACCATCGGGACCGCCATCGGGACAACCATCGGGACAACCATCGGGACAACCATCAGTACAACCATCGGGACAACCATCGGGACAACCATCGGGACAACCATCGGGACAACCACTGGGACAACCATCGGGACAACCATCGGGACAAGCAATCGGGGCAACCATCGGGACAATCGGGACATCGGGACAACATCGGGACAACCATCGGGGACAACCATCGGGACCACCATCGGGCATCGGGACAACACTCGGGCAACCATCGGGACAACCATCGGGGGCAACCATCGGACAACCATCGGGACAACCATCGGGGTAACCATCGGGACAACCATCGGGACAACCATCGGGAGCCACAACCATCGGGACAACCATCGGGACAACCATCGGGACCACCATCGGGACCACCATCGGGACAACCATCGGGACAACCATCGGGACCACCATCGGGACAACCATCAGTACAACCATCGGGACCGCCATCGGGACAACCATCGGGACAACCATCTGGACAACCATCGGGACAACCATCGGGACAACCATCGGACCCACGGGACAACCTCGGGAACTAACCATCGGGGACAACCATCGGGTCAAACCTCGGAGACCATCGGGCCACCCTCGGGACACGGGACAACTGCTGGGACAACCATCGGGGCAACCATCGGGCCAACCATCGGGACCACCATCGGGGCAACCATCGGGACAACCATCGGGACAACCATCGGGGTAACCATCGGGACAACCATCGGGACAACCATCGGGGTAACCATCGGGACAACCATCGGGACAACCATCGGGACAACCATCGGGACAGCCACAACCATCGGGACAACCATGGGGACAACCACCGAGACCATCGCGACAACCATCGGGGCAACCATCGGGACAACCATCTTTTACTCCACAAATCGGGACAACCATCGGACAACCATCGGGACAACCATCGGGACACCTATCAGTACAACCATCGGGCATCACCACCATCGGGCAACCATCGGACACCATCCGGGACAACCACTGGGACAGACATTTGTAGACATACCCATCGGGACAACCATCGGGGCAACCATCGGTACACCATCGGGGCAACCATCTGGACAACCATCGTGAGAACGATCGGGGGGACCACCATCAGGACCACCATCGGGACCACCATCGGGGCAACATCGGGACAACCATCGGGACCCAACCCATCGTGGACAAGAGTATACCATCGGGACAACCATCGGGTCAACCATCGGGACAACCATCGGGACAACCATCGGGGTAACCATCGGGACAACCATCGGGACAACCATCGGGGAAACCATCGGGACAGCCACAACCATCAGGACCACCATCGGGACAACCATCGGGACAACCATGTTGGCAACCATCGGGACAACCAGCGGGACCACCATCGGGTCATCCATCGGGACAACCATCGGGACAACCATCGGGACCACCATCGGGACAACCATCAGTACAACCATCGGGACCGCCATCGGGACGACCATCGGGACAACCACTGGGACAACCATCGGGACAACCATCGGGACAGCCATCGGGACAGCCACAACCATCGGGACAACCATCGGGACAACCATCGGGACAACCATCGGGACAAGCATCGGGGCAAGACCATCGGACCC
>CAUYUJ010015922.1:0-22500 GCA_963575745.1 Prorocentrum cordatum | reverse complement strand
CGTCGTCGTCGTCGTCGTAGTCGTAGTCGTAGTCGTAGTCGCAATCGTATTCGTAGCTGTCGTCGTCGTTCTTGCGCAGCGGGTGCCGCGGATGAGCACAATGAGGTACCCCCTTCTTGCTGATCCCCCAGTCCTTCGATCAGGCGCCGCCGAAAAAAAATAATCAGTTACCCCTGTTTTGGGGGGGGGTTCTAAAGACGTCTCCCGGGGAGGGGGGGCGGCAATTGGGGGGGGCGGCAAAGAGTGCAGAAAGCCCTCGAGGGCCCAGCAGGGGGCCTCCAGGGACCCGAGAAGCGCACCCTTCCTCTCCCCCTCCCAGCTGATCGCCCCCCCCCATCCAGCGACGCCCGCGGCCCCCGCTGGGCCTCGGGGGCCCCCACACGGTGTGGTGACCACACCGCGTGGTGAGGCAGTGGGGATTCGGGGTGACCGCACGGTTGCGGAGGCGGAGGCGGAGGCGGGGCCGTAGGCGGAGGAGGAGGAGGAGGAGGAGGAGGAGGAGGAGGAGGAGGAGGAGGAGGGTCGCTGTCCGAGGACGTCACGGGCGACTGGGGCCTCTAGGGTCCCGAAACCGTGCGGTGACGGACCGCGCGGTGATGTCGTCGGGAATTCCGAGGGCATCACGCGGTCCGCCACCACACGGCTTTTGGGGCCCCGGAGAGTCTGGCCGCGGTCGTCCTCCACTTGCCGCCGCTCCTCCCACTGTGGTGTGCAGTGCTCGTGGATGGGGTCATCGCTGTCGCTACTGATGGAACGGGGAAGCGAAGTGCGACCGCTCCCCCATCTTTTCCTGTCACGAGCAAAATCGCCGCGGACGGCTTTTCGGTCATTTTCAAGGAGGCCCCGGATCGCCAGAGCTGGCTTCGGAGGAAAAGCTGGCCTCGGGGGAGAGGTCGATACGGCCCAGGGTCTACGTTGCGAACGAATCACGATTCCGCTTGCCGCCGCCCCCGCCCTGTTCCCCCTCCTCCTCCTCTTCTTCTTACCAGCACGTGCGTGCTCCTTCGAGCATCTCCCAGCATCTCCTGGATCTCGCGGCCTCGCGGTCGGGGCTCCCCACGGCCGCGACACAGCGCGAGCGCGGGGAGGCGGAGGCGCGGAGGCCCCCCCACGCGGGAGGCATCCACGGGATCGCGCACCCGCGGGAGCCAGATCGCGACTGCACGGATGGACATGCTCATGCTCGTCGCTGGTGAGTCCTGCTCGTCCGTTGCCCCCTGCTCATCCTGCTCCTGCTCCGTCCTGTCCCTCCCGCCTCTCCAGGCCTCCCAGAGGAGGTCCGAGCAGATGGGGTCGGAGGGTCGCGCAGCATCGCCGATGCATCGGCGATGCGGCACGATGTGAAGCCCTACTTTCCCCACGCCGACGGCGCCGAGACGTCGCCGACTTCGCCGATGCGTCGCCCATGCATCGCCGATGTATCGCCGATGCATTGGTCATGCGGCGCGATCCTCCGACCCCATCTACTCGGACCCCACCTAGGATTAAGTCGGGAGTGTCCCTCTGCAGGAGAAATATTCGAGAACGTTAATTCTTTCAAAAAAATAAATAAATAAAAAAATGTGTCGTTCAACATCCGCCTGTAGGGGGACATGCCCGACCTCTAGGAGGCATCTAGCCTCGTCCCTGCTCCCAGAGGGTTCCAAAAGGGGGGGTTGGGGGAGGGGGTTTTTCCAGGAGGGGCCCCCCAGGGGCTTCGCGCCCCCCGTTTTGACGGGGCTCCGATGCCTCTGCGGGGCTCCCTGGAAAACCCCCTCCCCCCCAAACCCCGTTTGGAACCCTCTGGTGCTCTCCCCCGGTCAAAGTTTTTTTGTTGCCATCAACGGCAATGCCTCAGGAAAAGGATTCAGGAGAAAGCGTGCGAGACAACACCGTCCCTCCAAAAACAAAATCAGCCCGAGTCGTCGGAAATCGAACAATTTCGAACAGCCACAGGCCCCTCATCCTCTTCAAGGTAAGGGCCCGCGGAAGAAAACAGAAAACGAGCAGCCTCCTCCTCCTGCTCCAGACAGGGGCCCCGCCTGGGAGGGCAGGATGCGGCTGCGGCACTGAAAGACAAAGTCCCCCCCCCGCCGTCCTCTTGCTCCCCCACCTCTCCCAGCTGCTCGCACACCCCAGGGAGGGGGGGGGGGGGCGAGAGGAGCGGCCTCTTCCGAGACGGCAGCATGAGAGATCCTCTTCAGAGGGCTCTCGGAGGCGCCTGAGGTTCTCGGACGCCTTCGACCCCTGGAGACTTTTTCCCAACCATCCTGTGGTGTTGGGTCCTCGTTTTGAAGAGACGGACGGTCCCCGTGGTCCTCTCCTCCTCTCCTTTTCTCCTCCTCCTCCCTCCTCCCTTTTCCATGCGTTTCACCCACCCAGCACAGCGCTGCGTGGCCTGGCTCCACCGAAGCCCCCAGTGGGACCGCCCGCATACGTCTGCCACCACCCAGCAAAGCCCTTGCTTGTTGTGTTTCACCCACGCAGTACAGCGTTTCGTGGCTCCATAAGGGGGCCCCACGGAAGGTCCCAGTGGCACCGCCCGCATGCGCCCGCCACCACCCAGCACAGCCCTTGCTTCCTGCGTTTCACCCACCCAGTACAGCGCTTCGTGGCCCCATAGGGAACTCCACCGAAGGTCCCAGTGGCACCGCCCGCATGCGTCCGCCACCGCCCAGCACAGCCCTTGCTCCTTGTGCTTCACCCACTCAGTACAGCGCTTTGTGGCCCCATAAGGAAACTCCACCGAAGGTCCCAGTGGCACCGCCCGCATGCGTCCGCCACCACCCATCACAGCCCTTGCTTCCTGCGTTTCACCCGCCGAGTACAGCGCTGCGTGGCCCCATAGGGAACTCCACCGAAGGTCCCAGTGGCACCGCCCGCATGCGTCCGCCACCACCCAACACAGCCCTTGCTCCTTATGCTTCACCCACTCAGTACAGCGCTTTGTGGCCCCATAGGGAACTCCACCGAAGGTCCCAGTGGCACCGCCCGCATGCGTCCGCCACCACCCAGCACAGCCCTTGCTAGGGCGAGACGGCGTGCGACCACGACGCCCTCCACGCAGCTTTCAAGGGTGTGTGTTTATCTCGCGGCTTCCGAGCTCAACAGCCGCTGACGCGCGTGCACAAACACCCACCCACTACAGCGTTTCGTGTTCCCATAGGGAGCTCAACGGAGGGTCTCAGTGGCACCGCCCGCATGCGTCCGCCACCACCCAACACGGCCCTTGCTCCCTGCGTTTCACCCACCTTGTACAGCGTTTCGTGGCCCCGTAGGGAGCGCCACCGAAAAAGATATTCACAATTGCGGAACTCACAACTGCATATGGTTGGGTCTTTCGCCTGGCTAATTTTTCGGGTCCGGCGATAGCTATGTTTATCGGGCTTGCCCCCCCCCGAGGATAACCTAACCTTTCCGGCGGGGTGGTAGGGCGTGGGCATATGCAGGGTTGCCCCACAGCACGAAGGTTAGGTTATCGGCCGACCTCCTCCCCCCCGGATAACCCGGGTTATCGCCGATTCAATTAAACGGTCTGTTGTGGAGAGCGTCTCTTGAGGAACCCTCCCTTTCGACACACTGAAAAGCAGTGTGGCATCATGATTCCTTCGAAGCAAGGAGGGATTCTTGGAAGGCCGCCCCGCCGTCTCACCACCCGTCTGCTCGCGCCGTCAACGCTCAGTATATTTTTCTTATTCGTCGTCCTCCTCATGTTCCCCATCCTCTCCAAGTGCTAAGTAAGTCGGGCCCGTCCCTCTACAGGAGGAAAATTCAAAGATAGTTTTAAAAAAGTCAAGGGACGATGTTTCCCAACCATCCTGTGGCGTTGGGTCGTCGTTTTGAAGAGACGGTCCCCGCGTTCCTGTCCTCTTCTCCTCTCCTCCTCCTCCCCCTTCCTCCCCCCTCCTCCTTCTTCCATGCGTTTCACCCACCCAGCACAGCACTTCGTGGCCCCATAGGGAACTCCACCGAAGCCCCCGGTGGGACCTCCCGCATGCGTCCGCCACCACC
Source organism: Prorocentrum cordatum (assembly GCA_963575745.1). Taxonomy (NCBI): domain Eukaryota; class Dinophyceae; order Prorocentrales; family Prorocentraceae; genus Prorocentrum; species Prorocentrum cordatum. The sequence continues at coordinate 18,510 of CAUYUJ010015922.1, read as the reverse complement.
CAGGACAGCCGCCCTCTGCGTTTCACCCACCCAGTACAGCGTTTCGTGGCCCCATGAGGGGGCTCCACCGAAGCCCCCAGTGGCACCGCCCGCATGCGTCCGCCACCACCCAACACAGCCCTTGCTCCTTGGGTTTCACCCACCCAGTACACCGTTCCGTGGCCCCATAGGGGGCCCCAGGGAAGGTCCCAATGGCACCGCCCGCGTGCGTCCGCCACCACCCAGCACGGCCCTTGCTCCCCACCGCCCAGCACAGCCATTGCACCCAGTACAGCGTTTCGTGGCCCCATAAGGGGGCTCCACCGAAGTCCCCAACGGGACCGCCCGCGTGCGTCCGCCACCACCCAGCACAGCCCTTGTTCCCTGCGTTTCACCCACCCAGTACGGCGCCTCGTGGCCCGATAAGGGGGCTCCACGGAAGGTACCAGTGGCACCGCCCGCATGCGTCCGCCACCACCCAGCACAGCTCCCTGCCTTCCACCCGTCCAGTGCAGCGCTTCGTGGCCCCATAAAAGGGGGCTCCACGGAAGGTCCCAGTGGCACCGCCCGCATGCGTCCGCCACCACCCAACACGGCCCTCGCTACCTGCGCTTCACCCACCCAGTACAGCGTTTCGTGGCCCCATAGAGAACGCCACCGAAGAAGGTATTCACAACTGCGGTACTCACGACTGCATATGTTTGTGTCTCTCGCCAGGCTAATTTAGATTATTGTTGTGCATGTTTAGACTTTGTTTTGACTATCTCTTATTTCTCGTCCAAAATCCCCCTGTAGGTGGACAGGCCCGACCTAATCCCAGTGTTCTTCCACGTGCCCCGTCGAAGTCGCAGCGCCGATGGGCCGTGTATGATTCGGGTTGGGCGCGGCATCGGCGTTGCTCGGCGTCGCCGAAGCGTCCGTGTGCGAGCGTCTCGCTTCGCACCGACTTCCGTGAGGTCCCTCCCCCCCTCTCCACAATCACAGACTAGAGGCGTGCCAGAAGCTCGCATCATTGTGTTTTCCCACGTGGGCGCTGTGCCTGTACCAATCGCGAGCCGCCTGTGAGCTGGGCGCCCCTGGGCTCTGCAGCCCAGACGCGTGCGTCCGCGGACCACGTCCTGGATAGCCTCTGCGGGCCTCTGGAGTGACGGCCGTGGTTGCGGTTGAGTCGGGCGTGTCCACCTACAGGGGGATGTTGGGCGAAGAATAAACAAATCAAAAAATGCTCCCAAAATGTTCAAAAATAGAAAGAAAATAGTCCCCATTGCATGTTTTGACTATTTTGGAACACTCCTCCTGTAGAGGGACAGGCCCGACTTAAGGTTGCGGCCCCTTGGGCGGCTCCGGACGGAGCTTGGCCTTGCGCGGGTCGCGCTGGCAGCGCCCGGTGCTCCGATCCGGCGGGGCCGGTGCAGCGGGGGGTGCCGCCACTGTCAAAGGGCTGCTCGCTCGCAGCTCCACTTCAGTGTCATCCCCCAGCCCCCCCCCTCTCCCCTTCTCCTCCTCTTGCTCCTCCTCCCCTTCTTCCTCGTGCTTCTCCTTTTCCCCTCTCTCTCTCTCTTTCTCGCCCTTTCCTGACATTTCCCTGCCCCTCTCTATAGGCAGCCACCCTCGTGCTTTTCCTCTTCGTATTCCTCCTATGCCTTCCTCCCCGCTGGAGGCGTTCCACCAGGCCTACCCAGAAGCTGTGCTGGCGGAGTCTGTGGAGCAGGCTTGCCTGTTCCCATGCTAGAGTGAGATCGCCGCCTGCATGCCATGTGCTGCCAGCTGGAGCACGCGTCACGCAGCTCGTGTATGTTGGTCACCTTGTGTAGCGGAGTGAAGACAGAAGGATCGAGAGAGAGAAAGAGGGAACGAAGCAGAGCCAGGGAGAGAAGGGAAGGGGTAGGAGAGAGAGGGAGAGAGAGGCAGAGCGAGAAAGAGAGAGAGAGGGAGACGGGGAGAGACAGAGTGAGAGAGAGAGAGAGACAGAGAGTACACTTCGGCTGACCTTGTTGTGAGTGGTCGCACGTCATTGGCGGCGGTGCGAAATGGCGCACTGAGGAGCGTGGATCACCACCAGCAACGCTGGACTTCACGACGCATCCCCTGTGGGAGGAGGAGGGGGAATGTTCCAGGTTTCAGATTCTGCCAGCCTCTGCCAGACTGCGCAGGCCAATGTGGACTGCCGCCCTCAGGGGATTCAGGAGACAGGAGTGGAGGAGACAGAGGAGGAGGAGGAGGCGGAGGCGTGAGGTGGAGGCAGAGGAGGATCAAGTGGGGCGCGTGCGCGCGCGCGCGACTTGCTGTACCCTTCGATGGGGCAGTCGGGAGCGCCCACCACCTGTCCCTGGCTCCGTCCTAGGGCAGCTTAGACACGTCTGCTGGCGTCTTCTGTGCTTCCATATCTTCCTCCAGGACCAGACGTCTGCGCGGGTTGGAAGAGGACGGGGGTGGAAATGGTCAACCAAACCTGCGCCGTGGGCAGACGCAGGTCGTCACGAAAAAACTGCGTGTCGGGAACGGTGTCACGACCCGAGCTCCCCGCCCCACCATCCTGGGGGAGATCCGGAGCTGGACCGGGAGGTGAGGGTCCTGGGCACCGAAACGAATCCCCAACGCCCGTTTTTTTTCTTCTCTGGATATGTATATTTGTATATATATATACACATACACATACACATACACATACACATACACATACACATACACATACACATACACATACACATACATACATACATACAGACAGACAGACAGACAGACAGACAGACAGACAGACATACATACATACACACATATGGACACACACATACACACATACATACATACATCCATATATACATCCATCCATCCATCCATCCATCCATACATACATACATACATACATACATACATATGGACATACATACACACATACATACATGCATGCATGCATGCATGCATACATACATACGTACGTACATACATACATACATACATGCATGCATGCATGCATGCATGCATACATACATACATACATACATACGTACATACATACATACATGCATGCATGCATGCATGCATGCATGCATGCATGCATACATATATATATATACACATATATGTACTTATATAAACGCCAGGCTGTTAGGGGTGGATGCGCGGCAGCTGCAGGGCAGGCAAGCACGCTTCACGACCTGTCCGAGGCTGGCAGACGTGCGCCTGGCCGTTCGGCGGCGCCGTCGGCGCCGCTTCCAGACAGAGTTGCTCCCCACTGGACAGGTCGGGGTCGTTCGATTTTACTTGGTATCGCTCGGACGTGTGCACTTGTTCTCGGCGGGGACTATTAAGGAGCATCCTGGATCATCCTGCGAGAAAACCCGCGCGCGAAACCAAGAAGAGCACAGGGGATGGACGTCCGAGCGAGGGCCAGGTGAAGAGCAGACCTCCGGGCCACTCCCACCCTGCTCGATGACGCCTTCTGGGATGACCGTGGGGGCTCTTAAGTGGATAGGGGGGTTACAAGTGGATGCCAAGGTGGGTTATATCTGGCCCAACCTGGCTTATAAGTGGGTTACAATGGCCCTAAGTAGCTCAGGGGGGTTAACTATCTGGGCTAGGTGGGCTCCGCCCACTTAGCCGAGTTATCGACCCCCCCTAAGCTACTTGGGGCACTTGTAACCCACTCATAAGCCAGGTTGGGCCAGATATAACCCACCTTGGCATCCACTTGTAAACCCCCTATCCACTTAGGAACCCCCACGGTCATCCCAGTTGGAGTGACCCTTCGCCGGAGTGACCTCCGGTGCGGCCTCATCGGGGGCCCCCCCGATCGCTCCGCGCGAAGCGACAGCGGCGGTCGGCGCGCCTGGATGTGGCCACGCTGCGCCCCCCTAGTCTCAGGAGGGGAAAAAACACACAGACACAATTAATCGGCGATTTTTAGAAAAATATGGGAAAATATGGGAAGTGGGGGGGAAGACAAAAGCCCAGAAAATATGGGAAAATATGAGGGATATTTTTATTTCTGTGTATTTAGTAGTGTGTCTCACTTCCCCTTCACCCTAGTCCGCGCACCAGAGGTCACTCTTACCCAGGGCCACTCTTGCGGGTAGTCGTCCTGCACACCGCGGCCGCCAGACCCCAAGGTGTCCCGAGTGTCCCGGTTCTCCCGTCTCGCGCCCGCGACAAACACGGCAGAACACGCCCTGCATACCGCGGCGGCCAGACCCCAAGTTGTCCAGAGTGTCCCGTTTCTCCCGCCTGGCGCCCTCGACAAACGCGACAGAACACAATATGGCACAACATGGCAGAACAGAGCAAGAGCAGGACAGAACATGGCAGAACATAGCAGATCAATATCTTCACAAAATAGAGGGCACCAGCATATCACATAACATACCAGAGCATAAGATGACATAACAGAAAACGACAGAACACAAGGTACGATAACAAAACTGAGCATAGCATAAGACACATTGACATGACATATCATGGTATGGCACAGTGTCGCCAAACATATCACTAGGTGACAGCAGAGCATGGCGGCGAACACGCCAGAACACAACATGCCACACCAGAAGATGACATAACACAGCACGATCATGTCAAAACATGACAGAAGATATCATAGCAATATAGTGGCACACCTGATGATATGATATTATATAACACATCATACCATAGCCTGGTAGAACAGAAGGCGGCATACCACAGCATGACATAGCACAATCGCGGAAGACATAATACACCTTGCCAGAACATCCCATAGCATTGCACTTCATCGCAGAACGAAGCATAACACGGCAGTAAATCATGTCGCCACATACTAGCATAGCAGGCCATGATATAGTATACGGTGCCGAGCCGTCCACGAACATAGCATCACATACCATACCAGAGCATACCATGATATAACAAAAGACGGCATAGGGCAACATAACATACTACATCTGATCATAACATAACACACATTATGGCCGGATGCATCATATCAATACACATCATCACAAAACGTATCATAACACGGCACCAGAGCATTGCGAAACAGACTAGCAGGGCACATCATAACGTAATGTACTCAGCCGAGTCGTCAACCGCATCACGGAACAGAGCACACTATAACATGATCTGTCAGCATGCCAAGCAATAACACAGTGCCGCAACGCAGATCATACCATAGCCCGTAGACGGGCTAACGGCGATGTAGGTAGCGGCGATGTAGGCTTCGGTATTGTGGAAACGCGTGGCTCGCGCTTTCCTACAATTCGCCGTGTCGTGCTCGCTCGGTCCGTTCGCAGACTGGGAGTGCAGAACGGTGTGGTTCGTGATGTCCTTCACTGTGGTTCCCGACATCACCGTCAAGCAAGATCGCCGTTTGCCCGGCCTTGGATAGCATCTCCAACCATGCGGTGACAGATATGAGCCAACGAAAAACAAAAAATGATGAGGAGGTGGAGGAGGAGGAGCAGGAGGAAGAGGAGGAGGCGGGGGAGCAGAAAAGGAGGAGGAGGAGGAGCAGGAGGTGAAGGAGGAGGAGGGAGTAGGAGGAGGGGAGGAGGAGGAGGAGGAGAGGAGAGGAGGAGGAGGAGGTGCCGCGGGGGGCTCCGCCCGGGGCCGCCGCGCGCTCCGCGCCTGCTCGGGGGGGCGGAGCAGACGAGGGCGACGGGGGGGAGAGGGCGGGGGGCGAGGCGCGCACGAGGAGGGAAGGGGACGAAGCACAGGGCGAGGAGAGGGAACGGAGGAGGAGCAGGAGGAGGAGGAGGAGGGAGAGGGGGGGGAGGAGGAAGGAGGAGGAGGAGGGGAGGAGGAGGGAGGAGGGAGGAGAGGAGGAGGAGGAGGAGGAGAGGAGGAGGAGGAGGAGAGGAGGATGAGGAGGAGGAGGAGGGAGGAGGAGGAGGAGGAGGAGGGGAGGAGGAGGAGGAGGAGGAGGAGGAGGAGGAGGAGGGGGGGGAGAAGGAGGAGGAACAGGAGGAGGAAGGAGAGGTCCGCGTCACCTCCCTCCTCCTCCTCCTCCTCCTCCTCGTCCTTCGTCGTCCGCCCCCTCCTCGTGGTGCTGCTGCTGTTCCGCCTCTTCCTCCTTTACCGGAGGTTGATACCATCTCCGAGCAAGTTTTGGTGTATTCGGGGGTGGACAGAACCCGCACCCTGACACGTCGATTAGTGAATTGTCCGTTTTCGGTTTTCGAGAGGGCGCCGCGGCCGTCATTTTCCTGCTTGCGCCCGCCAGGTTTGGGCCCGAGGTCGTTTTCACTAAACCACGTTTTACTAAAGGGGGTTCTGTCCATCCCCGATGTATCGCAAAACGCGTGTTTGGTTTGGTTTTGTCCTCGTCAGGGGCCTGGGGTTTGTTAGGGCTCGGAAACATCAACTCGCGACCTGGCCCGGCCGCCGCGCTGGCCGACGCCGCCGGGTATTGCGCACACCCTTCCAGTAGGCGCGCGCACCGTTGGGACCAAACGCTGAAGGTTGGGATCGCTCGAAGCAAAATAATTGTTGAACCCGCCGGTAGATTTGGATCATACATGAGAAGGATCCTCTTCTGACGGCCCCAGCCCGGGATTTAATCCGATCCCTCTGCTGGCATCCCTCTCCCCTCTCCTCTCCTTCCCCGTCCCCTCGTCTCCTCCGTCTTCCTCCTCCTCTGTCCTCTGTCCTCTGTCCTTCTCATCCGTCCTCCTCCTCTCTCCTTCGTCCTCTCCGTCCTCGTCCTCTCGTCCCCTCTCCTTCCTCCTCCTCTGTCCTCCTCCTCCTCCTCTTCCTCCGTCTTTCCTCCTTCATGTATCCCAGATCTTTCGAGTGCCCTTCCGCGTGCGTGAGTCCCGCCGTCGCACTTGCAGAACGTGCCCGCAGTCCGGGCCGGGCGTTCCCCCTGAGGCATCTCTCGTGCTTGCCCGAAGTCGGGCCTGTCCTCCTACAAGTAAAACGACGCGAAGATCGGGACAAAATCGGATCGGGGTAATTCGAAATCTCTGAGAATCGGCGTGTTCGGAGGATGTATTGGGCGCCGCGGCCGCTCCAGAGCGTTCCGGAACGCTCTGAGAGCGCTCCGGAACGCTCTGGAGCGATTTATCCCGATCCTAGCCCTGTTTTATCTTTCTACAAGAGGAAAATTCAAAACTTGTTAAAACATGGAATGGGGGCGATGTTTTTGATAATTTGTGGATCATGTTGGGGTGTTCTTCGTCCGCAATCCCTCCGCAGGAGGACAAGCCCGACCTAATTCTAGCCATCTTGAAGCTACATATCAACCAGGTGCATGGCCTGTCGTTGTGTGATGCGGCTCGCCTCGGCGCCGTGCAGCTTCGCCCTGAACGTTTCAAGCGTTACAGGGGGTGTGACGGAGGGCCCGTGGTCTTCAAAACGCGGCTCCCGCGTGAGCGTTGCGCACACTCCTTGCGCGAGAGCTTGCAGCAGCTACAGGGATGCAGGCTGGCACCTGTTCCACATGTTGTTCTCTCTTGGGGCTCTTTTCACATTCTGCCGCCCGAAGCTCCACACATCGCGCAGAATCTTCACGGATGGAGGGGGCTCCTTTTCAGGATGGGGCTCTCGCTTTCCGCTTCTAGCCACTTGGCTGCTCGGATTGAGGGCTTACCTTTTTTTTAACATTCGGGACTATCATTGGACGTGTACTTGACTTGATGAATCATACCTTTCCTGTAGGATGATGTTGCTGCTGCAGATGATGATGCTGATGTTGATGCTGATGCTGATGATGATGCTGATGCTGATGCTGATGCTGATGCTGATGCTGATGCTGATGCTGATGCTGATGATGATGATGATGCTGATGATGATGATGATGATGATGATGATGATGATGATGATGATGATGATGATGATGATGATGATGGTGGTGATGTTTTCGTCGTGAGCGCTAGGCCTGGGCCTCTGGCGTGTCTCTGGTGGCTCCTCTTGGACTCCTGCCTGCCCCAGACGTGCCCCTGGTGGCATCGCGGACCGAAGGCTGGCCGTTTTTGGACGTTGGGGCTGCCGCTGGACGTGTACGAGGAGGAGAAGAACGCACACACAGACACAACTAATCGTCGATTCCCCCGAAAATATTGGAAAATATGGGATGTGGGGGGGAAGACAGAAACCAACAAACTATGCGAAAATAGGGGGAATAGTTTTATCTGTGTGTATCTATGTGTGTCCTTGGGCCCCTTCCATGTACTTGACCTTACGAATCCTACCTCTGCGCGTGGGATCGAAGCCCCACCCTCTACGAAACGGGGTGGCGCGCCCGAGTGGCAGCCCCGGCCCTCGTCGTCCAAGGAGAGGGCGCCTCGCGCGGCGAGAGGGAGGGCTCGAACCCCGGGCAGCAATTGATGTCCCCTCCTCCTCCTCCTCCTCCTTCTTCTCCCCCTCCTCCTCCTCCTCCTCCTACCTCCTCTCCTCCCCTCCTCTCTCTCCTCCATCCTCCTCCTCCTCCCCCTCCTTCCCCCCTCCTCTCCATCCTCCTCACTCCTCCTCCTCCTCCTCCTCCTCCTCCTACCTCCTCCTCCTCCACCCTCCTCCTCACCTCCTCCTCCTCTCCACCTCCTCCTACCCCCCCTCGTCCCTTCTCCTCCTCCTTCCTCTCCTCCTCCGTCTCCTCACTCCCTCCTGCCTCCTCCTCCTCCTCCTCCTCCTCCGCCTCCTCCTCCTCCTCCTCCTCCCACTCCTCCTACTCCGCCTCCTCCTTCCGCCCTGGAAGCGTTTCCTGGCTCCGGGCGCCCGCCCCTGGATTCCCATGGGATTCCAGTCGGAGCCTCAAGCGGAGCCCAATGCGATCCCAGTCTCGTTCCATTCGGGATCCATGAGATTCGTGCGGAAGTCGAGAGCAGTCCCGCGAGACACCCCGGGGGTCCGAGGGAACCCCGAGGAAGCCCAGAGGATTGCTCCAGAAATCGTGAGGAACCCATCGGGATCCTCACGAAGTGCTCGTCAGAGTCTGGGGGAGATCCTGATGATTTCATGCAGATCTGTACGGAATCCTAGGGAATCCATTGCACTTTCATCGAAATCGCGAAAATTCATGACGAATCCTCGGGAGCCATGGGAACCCTCGGGAGCCATGGGAACCCTCGGGAATCCATTGCACTTTCATCGAAATCGCTAAAATCGATGCGAATCTCCAGGGAACCCTCGGGAGCCATGGGGACATCCTGAAGCAAGCGTTAAGACTTGCTTACCCCCAGAATTATTTAATCGCTTCGCTCATTCCGCCGGCCCATACAGTCTCATGTCTGCCGTTTGCCCGAGGGCCTGGTGTCAATGCGGCGCTTTGGGGGTTCTTTTGCCAGGCGTCTCGGGAACCTCTTGGAGGCAGTGTTGAAGCCTCTTGAGTTCCCGTAAGGGCCGTTTGGGGGTCGTTGGGGCTTCTTGTTGGGCTTCTTGGGTGGTTATTGGGGCGTCTTGGGGGACTTATTGGCGGGATGTTGGTGGCTTCTGAGGTGCTCCTAGGGGCAGAATCCCCCTTTGGGCGCCTCTTGGGCGGTCTTGGTGCTCTCTTGTGCCGTCTTGGGGTTATCTTGGGCCGTCTTGGGCCGATTTTAGCGGATTGTTGGGCTGTCTCGGGGCGATGTTGGGGGCTATTTGCATAGTCTGAGGCGCTGTGAAACTCGAAACGCCTTCATGCGGGAAGTGTACATGTTCTCTGGGAATGGGACGATTTTTGATTGTAATGGCCGTCTTGGAGGGCCTCTTGAGGCTCTCTTGAGGCTTCTTGGCGGCCTCGACGGCAATTTCGAGGTCATCTTGGGCGATTTGGAACGATTGTTCGGCGACTTGAGGCCGCTTGGATTGTTTCGGGGGCGTTCCAGTGCCGTTTTGGCGCGCTCCTGGAGCGTTCTGGGGGCATGAGCCGAACGTCGCGCTCTGGGCGGCGTGCAGAAGCCATTGTGTGAGAGGGCGCGGTGGTGAGAAGAACAGCTCACCCCACCCGGCTTTCCGGGCTTTCCGGCGTAAGGAGGGCTTCTTCGCGGCACTTGTGAACGCTCCTGGACAGTGCTTTTTGGGCAGGTTCTTGACGCTTGTTGCAAGTCTGTAGGGGCCCCGTTGGGAGTCTACCGAAAGGAGAGCACATTGTAGCATCGCTTGCACTTGCTTGCGTGCTCAGGGGGGCATTTGGGGGGCCTCCTGGGGCCGCTTGGGGGACTCTTGGGGGCCTCCTGAGGGCCTCGTGGGGGCCTCTTGGGGCCTCTTAGGGGCCTCTTGGGGCCTCGTAGGGGCTTCTTAGGGCCGAGGGCTCGAAATGTTGTTTCGTGTTCCCTCTCTGGGGCCCCTTTGGGGGCGTTCTTGGGGCCCTCTTGGACCGTCTTGGAGGCTTCTTGGGCCGTCTTCGAGCCCTCTTGGGCCATCTTGGGGCCCTCTTGGGGGCCTCTTGGGCCCTCTTGGGGCGATCTTGGGGGCCTCTTGGGCCGTCTTGGGGCGTCGGGAAGCCGAAAAGGTGGAAGCTCCAAAATCTTCAAAAACCTAAGGAAAAGCAATGAATTTTGCCTCCGGGGGCCCTCTTGGGAGTGCTCTTGGAGGCCTCTTGGGGCGTCTGGGGGCTATCTTGGGCGTCTTGGAGCGATCTTGTGGCATGTCGGACCCCTCGTGTACCATCTTGGGGGCCTCTTGGGGGCCTCTTGGCCTTTCTTGGAGCTCTCGGGGACGTCTCGGAACCCTGTTGGTGCGCTCATGGAGCGCTCTGGTGGAGTCGCCCGGGGATCAGCCAGGACTCGCCCGGGGTACGTTTCGTCCGGGGACCCCCAGGGGCCGCCCCGCGCGCGCGAACTAGAGAATTGTTAACCAGTTACCGGAGATCTTAGCACGCCTCTGGCCCGTTGGGCCGCAGAATTATTTGTGGTGTTATTGGTGAGCCTCGGGGGGGTCAAAGTTGTTCCCTTGGTTAATGAGGGGTGCGTTGCAGCACCGTTGATGCATCCTGGGTTTACTCTGGTCCTCTTCCTCCTTTCCCTTCTCCTCCTCGTCCACCTCCTCCTCCTGCTCCTTGGCCTCCTCCTCCGCCCCCTCCTCCTCCCCCTCCCCCTCCTCCTCCTGTCTGCATGGCTCTGCCTCCTCCTCCTCCTCCTCCTCCTCCTCCTCCTCCTCCTCCTCCTCCTCCTCCTCCTCCCCCTCCCGCTGCCCCTCCTCCTCCTCCTCCTCCTCCTCCTCTCATCCCCTCCTCCTCCTCCTCCTCCTCCTCCTCCTCCTCCTCTCCTCCTCTCCACTCCTCCTCCTCCTCCTCCTCCTCCTCCTCCTCCTCCTCCTCTCCCTCTCCTCCTCCTCCTCCTCCTCGCTCCTCTCTCATCCTCCCCTCCTCCTCCCCCCTCCTCCCCCCCTCCTCGCCTCCTCCTCCTCCTCCTCTCTCCCCTCCCTCCTCCTCCTCCTCCTCCTACTCCTCCTCCTCCTCCCCTCCTCCTCCTCCTCCTCCTCCTTCCTCCTCCTCCGCCTCCTCCCTCCTCCTCCTCCTACTCCTCCTCCTCACTCCGCCTCCTCCCCCTACCCTCCTCCTCCTCCTCCTCCTCCTCCTCCTCCTCCTCGTCCTCCTCCTCCTCCTCCTGCTCCGCTGTTCTTCTCGCTTCGTTCCCCCCGCGCGCCGCAGGGCCCGGGGCGGCGGCGCCGCGGCGGCCCGCCTTCGCCGACGCCGAGGCTTTGGCCCGTGAGCGCGCTGACCCGTCAGGTCAGGGCAGGGCTCGCGCCTGCTAGGGAAGGAAGGCTGCCACGGAGGCGAACAGGGCGGTCAGGGCGAAGCAAGGCTGCCACGGAGGCGGAGCAAGGCTGGCAGAGGCAGCTCGCATCTGGCGGCGTGCCGCCACGATGGCCCACGCCTGCCCGCCGGCGCTCACTCCCGAGGATGGGGCGGCTGCTCTTCGGCGGCGCGGCGCCCGCGGCTGGACCCGAGGGCAGCAGCTCCCCGACGCTGCGGCTGCTGCGCTCGTCCTGGCGGGCGACACGGCAGCTCGCACCTGAGCTCTCGAAGGTGCGCGACGCGGTGCCTTTGCGGCCAGCTGGTGGGGCCCTGCTAACCGGCGGGCTCGGAGGGTGATCTGTCGTCCGACCCCCCTCCTCGGCCGCGGGTTCTGGCACGGTCGAGGTCGTGGATGGCTGTTGCCGTCGACCTCAGGAGCTCGGGGGCGGACGCGCGTGAGGAGCTCAAAGTCTCGAGGGAGGAGGAAGCGGAGGTGAAGGAGGAGAAGGAGGAGGATGAGGCGGAGAAGGCAGAGGAGGAGGAGACGGAGGAGGAGGAGGAGGAGGAGGAGGAGGAGGAGGAGGAGGCGACAGAGATCCAGCCAGCAGCGCAGCCTGCCGTGCGGGCCGAGGCCACGGGGCTCCATGGAAGCGCGCGGCCTGTGCGAAGCCCCGCATGCGCATGAGCCAGGCAGAGGACCCCCGTGCGTAGGTACCTGCACCCCGCCCGTTCCGACCCAGCGGGCGGCCAGCCCAGGGGACTTCCTCTTACCCCTGCCACATCTCCTCCTCCCTGCCTCTTCCTCCTCCTCCTCCTCCTCCTCCTCCACCTCCTCCTCCCTCCTCCTCCTCCCCTCTCCTTTTCCACTCCTCCTCCTCCTCCTCCTCCTCCTCCTCCTCCTCCTCCTCCTCCTCCTCCTCCTCTGCCTTCTCCACCTCATCCTCCTCTTTCTCCTCCTCCACCTCTGCTTCCTCCTCCCCCGAGACTTTGAGTTTCTCACGCGCGTCCGCCCCCGAGCTCCTGAGGTCGACGGCAACAGCCATCCACGGCCTCGACCGTGCCAAAACCCTGCTTCGCTCCGGCTCTTGGGTGGTTCATCCGGGGAGGCCCGATGGGGCGTCTCGGTGCGAGAGCGCGGATCCAGAAAAAGCCCGTCGCCGCTCCCGTGCGGGGCGCGCGCGGTCCCGGCTGCTGCTGGCTCGGGCGATGGGCCTCCGTTCTGGCGATGGGCCCGCTGCACGCCCTTTAGGAAGGAAGGGAGGGAGGGAGGGAGGGAGGAGGAGGAGGAGGAGGAGGAGGAGGAGAAAGAGAAGAAGGGGGGAGGAGGAGGAGGAGGAGGAGAGGAGGGAGGAGGAGGAGGAGGAGGAGGAGGAGAGAGGAGGACGAGAAGGAGGAAAAGGAGAAGGAGGAGGAGGAGGACGAGGAGGAGGACGAGGAGGAGGGAGGGGAGGAGAAGGAGGACGAGGAGGAGGATGCGGAGGAGGAGCAGGAGAAGGAGGAGGTTCGGAATCGGCGGACATCGATGGTGCACTCGTCGGCCCTGTTGCGCGGGATGCGCAGCTGCCGCTGCGCCGCCCGCGCCTGGGCAACGAGAACTGCGCTACTGGAGCAGGCAAAGAGATTCACAACGACACGCGATTCAACATCTTTCGCTCCCTGGTAGCACGTGCTTCCCACAAGCCAGTTTGATGGGCCCAAGGCTCGGGCCCCTCGATGGCGAGCGCGGGAGCTGCACCCATGGTACGGGTCGAGTGGCTCCCTTCGGGGGGAGTGGCGATCCTGCCCAACCTGCCAGGCGTGCCCCGCGGACGCAGCTCGACGCGTCTCTGCAGAGTCGGTTGGTCGTTCCCCTCCTCCTCCTCCTCCGCCCAGCTCCCCCCTTCTCCCACGTAGATCTAGCCCCTTCCTCTCGCGCACCCACTGAGGCGCTGTCCTCCCGCGATGTCTTGCCCACGCCCCCCCCCCCTCCTCCAGGGCCTGCTGTTGGGGACCGCCGCGCACCACGCGGGCATGCTCCCCGCGCAGCGGGCTCTGGTCGAGAGGCCTAGCCCTCTGCCCCCCCCTCCGTCCCCTCTGCCCTCTTCCCCTTGGCTTCCACCCCCCGTACGTGTCCTGCCCTCCTCCGCTTGCCCCCCCCCCCCTTCCCTCCCCCCTCCCTCGCCACACCACCCTCTGCCCTCTCTCTCTTTCTTCCCCTCACCCCCCTCTGCCTCGGTCCCGCGCCCCCCCCTGCCCACCCCCCGACCACCCCCGGCCCAGCCTCCACGCCCACCCTCTCGTGCATCCCGCACACTTCGCCCTCCCTGTTCCCCGCCAATCCCTCCCCCCTGTGTCCGCCAACTCCCCAGCCCACCTCCCCTCCTCCTCTCTCCCCCCCTTCCGTTTCCTCATCCATTCTTTTTCCCTCTACATGACTTCTTTTTGTCGCACCCCCAGACGTGTCGGTAGGCCGGGCCATGCGATTCGCTGGATCTTTCCGCAACACTTAGAGCACTGAAGCTTGACACGTGCAACAGTTACACGGATGGAGTGTGGGGGGTCAAGTTATGGTTCTCGCACTAGCGCCGCGCACATTCGTTCCACGACAGTGTAGACGCTACGCCAATGAAGAATGGCGCTGCGCACATTCGTCCTAAACGTTTCAAGTTGGTGTTGTCGTTTCAGCGCCGCGCACATTCGTAGCACAAGGTTGCTGATGGAGGGCGGGTCCTTTTCAAAATGGGGGCTCGCGCTTGAGACTTCTTCGAAGCTCATTGCCAGGGGTGCAACCTTGTGCAACAGTTACACAGGTGGTGTGCGTTGTTATTTAACATGTGGGTCCCGCTGGACACCTCTTTGAGCTGTGTGATCTTGCATTCCTTATTTCGCCCCAGAATCATGCAAGACAGGTCCTTTCTAAAAACGGAGCTCTCGCCTGAATGTCAGGCCCACGCGTGTTGGTGTTTCAAGGGTGCGCTTTTATGGTCGTGAGAAAGAAGGCGAGCAGGAACTTACGAGGACGGGACTGGGGATGGGAGGGTGTATTGCAGCATCGTTGATGGTTTTGCTGGTGCATCTGATCCTCTTCCTCCTCCTCATCATCGTTGCTCTTATGTTTGCATCCACGCTACCTCCTCCTTCATGTCATGTTCGTCCCCGCACCTTCCTGATTCAACTGATGTCCGTCCTGTATATCCTGCCTCCGTCGCGCTTTCTCCCTCCATCCGATGTCTTCATACCGTGTCTCGGCCATCCTTCGTGTCTCTTTCCTCTCGGCCTCTCCTCCCATCTTGCCGTTCCTTATCATTTCTCCTCTTCCTCATTCACCTTCTCTCCCTCGCCTCCATCCTCCTTGACATTATTGTCCTGATCCTGTTCCCGGCAGGTGTGTGTGTGTGTGTGCGTGTGCGTATACGAGGCACGATGACTGTGCGAAGCACGGCCTCTCAACCCAACCGGCAGTTTGGCTCACCCCAAGCAAAGACAAGGGGCCGACGAGTTCTCCCAAGAACTTCTGCCCTGTCCGAGAGAATGCCCAGCGCGGGCGGTCGGAAGCCGAGCGTGCCGCCCGCCTCGACGCCGAGGTGGATGCGACCACATGGCGGCCACGGAGTCGCCGAGATTTCTGTGTAGCGACCAGCCAGGAGGGAAAAAAAAAACACAGACACAATGAATCGTCGATTTTATCAAAACATAGGAAGATTTGAGAAGTGGGGGGGAAGACAAGAGCCCAGAAAATGTGGGGAACAGGTTGGGGAATCCTGTTACTTGTGTCTACTTATTTGTGTGTCCCAGGGTCCCTTCACACATGGCGAACACGGAGTTGCCGAGATTTCTTTGTGTATCGACCAGACGATCACCAAATGTTATTTGTGTGACGCTGGGTGCACGCAGACGGTGACGATGACCGAGGGCGTAGGAATCGTAGAAATAGAGCACGGCTCCTCCGACGTCATGTCACGCTCAGCCAGGCGGAAGAATCACACCAACGTAGGCCGAACTGTGATGGCATGCGGACGATGCTCAAGAGGGCACACCACCGAAGAGGAGCGCACCGTTGAGGCAGAACTCGCCATCAGAGGCGCTTACCCTGCTCCCTTCCTGCTCCTCTCTCTCTCTCTCTCTCCCTATCTCTCTGACTCTCTCTCTCTCTCTCTCTCTCTCCCTCTCTCTATACCTCTCTCTCTCCATTGTCCTGCATCCCGTCCTCCCCTTCGTCTCCCTCTCCGGTCCCTCCTCCTCCTCCTCCTCCTTCTCCTCTTCCTCCTCCTCCTCCTCCTCCTCCTCCTCCTCCTCCTCCTCCTCCTCCCCGGCGCGCCCGACGGAAGCGGAGGGTCTCCCTTCTTGCGGGGAGCTCGCGTCGGCCTCTTCCCCCTGTGCTGCCTGCGCCCGCCGAGCCGTGGCCACGCCCAGCATGGGGCGCGCGCTGCCGTGGGGGGCCTCTGTGAAGACAGGGCCGTCGACAGCAAGAGAGTTCGGACGAACGCTATGACGGATGATCGGGCCGGGCGAAAGGGGGGGATTGGGAAAGGGGGGGTTACGAAATTTGCTGCATGCAGCTGGTTTCGGCCTCACCGAGGGGCCCATTCCTCGACACATGGCCGCCTCCGCGCTGCCGTGGAGGGCCTCTGTGAAGACAGGGCCGTCGACAGCAAGAGAGGCCGGAGGAACGCTGTAGTGGGTCTAGGCCTCCTAGATGGGGTCGGAGTAGATGGGGTCGGAGGATCGCGCCGCATCGCCGATGCATCGCCGATGCGGCTCGATGCGGAGCCCGATGACGTCGCCGATGCGTCGCCGACGTCGCCGATGCATCGCCGGTGCATCGCCGATGCATCGCCGATGCATCGGCGATGCATTGGCGATGCGGCGAGATCCTCCGACCCCATCTACTCGGACCCCATCTAGGAGGCCTCTAGTGGGGGCGCGTGCCAAGAAGCCAGTTGGATTCTGCCAGGGTGCCCTGGGTTTCTTGGACTTCGATGGGTCCCCAATAGCCCCTGGATGAGTTTCGATCGACAAATTTGGGTTTTCATTAAACAAATCGCGGATTTCAGGGTTGGGTGTCTTGCGGAGGTTTCTTGTGGCCGAGGCCCCACTGTATGACGGATGAGGAGACGTGAAGGCTAGGATGAAGTCGGGCCTGTCGCCCTACAGAGGGATTTGAGACAACATTTAAAAATAGTCAAACCATGCACCAAAATGGTAAACAAATATTCGAATATTCAAAGAACATCGTCGAACAGAAGGATTTGAGACAACATAAAAACATAATCGAACAATGCACCAAATTGGGCAACAAACATTCAAAGAAAATCGTCCAGGCATAATTTTGTTGGATGATGTTTGAGTATTCCTCCTGTAGAGGGACGGGCCCGACTGAAGGCTAGGAGGTGGCCAGGAACCGAGAGCGTGGGGGGGCAGCACCAGTTTCAGATCGGTGCCCGCCACTTGGGCAGGCCGCTGGCGTCCCTGCACGCCTGACCACTGCGTTGGTCGGCCGAGCAGGTGTCTAGACATAAGCCACCTCTTGGACTGAGTGCGAACCCAGATGTCCAAATACGACCATCACGGACCGATGTTCTGTGATCATATTGAAGAAGCGGAGGCAAGCAGACATTGTATTCTGACATGGTGGCATATATGGTGTTGAGCTTGTACCTGTCCTGTTTCACGAACAGGTGGAATACTGTCTCACCGGAAATTGATTCTGGCCCCGCAAGGGAAGGGTGTACAGTGGAGACCCGGGCCAAGAAACATCCTGCTTGCCTCCAGGGTGCCCTGGGTTTCTTCGGTTTCGATGGGTTTCCGGTGGAAAGCGTGACGCTCCCACACCAGCAATCGATAAACGTCCTGGGGTCTCGGGGCTGGGTTTCTTGTGGGAGGTTTCTTGAGGACTGGCCTCAACTGTACCACCACGCTCTCCCAGCCGTGGCCCCCCGAGGGGCCGCACCCTGGTGGCCAGCCACGCCTGCACTGCACGCAGAACCAAAGCCAGCAGTGGCACACCTGCGCGCTGGCCGCACCCCTCCGATACGCAAGGGCTCCCACGAGGGCGCGAAGTTATTCGCGCTTCGCGCTTCGCGGTCCTCGTTCCTTCTCCCCCTCCTCCTCGTCCTCCTCTTCTCCCTCTGGGGGGGCGGCGCGAGAGCGCGAAGTTATTCGCGCTTCGCGCTTCGCGGAGCGCGAAGCGCGAAGTTGGGAGCCCTAGGATACGCCAAAGGCGCGGAGCGCAGCGGCGGGGCGCGCACGCGGAAAGCTCCAGCGGCACCGCAACGGGTACTCACGAATGGGTACTTTGGAAGGTTGCCGAACGTCGCCACCTTGGGACCTCTCTCTGGGATTGCAGCGTGGCCCACATCGGCCTCTTTCTGGCACTGTAGCATTGCCCACTTCGGGGAGGGTTGGGTTCGCCGGGTCACTGGCCACCAAGTGCTCGTTGGTGGAGTCCCCGTTCGAGGGGCGCCGAAAAGCTGGCTGCACGGAGCTGGAGGGGGAGGCGACCCCTAAGTCTAAAGGGGCCCAGGGACACACACACACACAGATTCACAAATCTAATTTCTCTTCAGATTGTCCCATATTTTCTGGGTGTTCGTTCTCACCCCCCGCTTCCCATGTTTTCCCCGTATGTTCCTGGGAGCCGACGATGACTTGTGTGTGTAAGTGTGTGTATGTGTGTGTAAGTGTGTGTAAGCGTGTGTAAGTGTGTGTAAGTGTGTGTAAGTGTGTGTAAGTGTGTAAGTGTGTAAGCGTGTAAGTGTGTAAGTGTGTAAGTGTGTAAGTGTGCAAGTGTGTAAGTGTGTAAGTGTGTGTGTGTGTGTGTGTGTGTGTGTGTGTGTGTGTGTGTGTGTGTGTGTGTGTGTGTGTGTGTGTGTGTGTGTGTGTGAGTGTGTGTGTGAGTGTGCGTGTGCGTGTGCGTGTGCGTGTGCGTG
>CAUYUJ010015921.1:287606-305814 GCA_963575745.1 Prorocentrum cordatum | reverse complement strand
TCATCATCATCATCAGCATCAGCATCAGCATCAGCAGCAGCATACTCATTATCATCAGCAGCAGTATCATCAGCATCAGCATCATCATTATCATCAGCAGCAGCATCATCAGCAGCATCATCATCATCCTCAGCATCAGCATCATCATCATCATCATCAACAGCAGCATCAGAATCATCACCATCATTATCAGAAGCAGCAGCAACAGTACCGTCAGCAGCAGCATCGTCATCATCAGCAACATCATCACCAGTAGAAGCCGCAAGATAATCAGCATCGCCGTGAGTATGTCCATCATCATCATCATCATCATCAGCATGGGCATCGTCATAAGCACCAGCATAAACATCATAAACAGCATAAACATCATCATCAACAGCATCATCAATATCAGCATCAGCGTCAACATGATCATGAGCATCGTCAATATCATCAGAATCATCATCACCTTCAGCATCATCATCAGCATCAGCATCACCATTAGCAACATCAGCGTCAACCTGATCAGTAGCATCGTCATCATCATCATCATCCGCATCATCATCAACCTCATCATGAACATTGCCATCATCATCGTCATCATTACCATCACCACCATCATCATCACCATCATCATCAGCATCATCATCAGCATCATCATCATTAGCATTAGCATCATCATCACCGTCACCAGCATCATCAGCAGCAGCATCAGTCTAAGCATCAGCATCAGCATCAGCATCAGCATCAGCATCATCACCATCAGCTTAGCATGCCCAGCATCATCCTTATCATCAGCATCAACATCATCGTCAGCATCGTCGTCGTCAGCATCGTCAGCATAATTCGCATCAGCATCGTCATCATCAGTATCAGCATCATCAGCATCATCATGTTCATCGGCGTCGCCATCATCATCATCATCACCATCAACATCATCAGCAGCAGCGGCAGCATCAGCAGCATCGCCATCGCCCTCGTTCTCGTCCTCGTCATCATCACCACCACCACCATCATCACCATCATGAGTACTCATCAACACCACCAGAATCGTCATCATCATCATCGTCATCATCAGCATCATCATCACCGTCATCATCAGAATTACCAACATTCGCGTCTACCACCACCATCCTTGGCATGACCACACTCACCACCACTTCAATCCCCCACCTTCCTCCTCTCGGGAGCGGCCAAGAGGGGGATGTCCAAGAGGGGGGGGGGGCTGCAAATCATGACCGGCGGCATGTGCGCGGCCCAGCGGGGGGGCCAGGGACGCAATGAAGTAAGAAGCGGCGCCATGAAATTGGGGAGATATCGTGGCCCCCGCCATGACATCCACCCCCCCCTGGTCACATCACCAACCTCTTTCCGCTCCCTAATCCTCCGCTAAACGCGTCCTCAGATCTCATCCTCCTCAGATCTCATCCTTCCTCCTCTCCCAGCCTCCTCCTGCCTGCTGCTCCTCCTCCTCCTCCCCCCTCCCCCTCCCACCCTTTTCCCTCCACCCTCCTCCTCCGCCTCCTCCTCCTCCTCCTCCTCCTCCTCCTCCCCGCCTCCTCCTCCTCCTCCTCCTCCTCCTCCTCCTCCTCCTCCTCCTCCTCCCCCTCCTGCTGCCCCAGCCTCTCCCCCCTCCGGCTCCCCCTGCCTGCCCGACCCCCCCTCTCGGCGTCTGGAGCCGCCCCGTGGCGACCATGGCGATCGTGGCGACCTCGGCGCAGCCGCGGCTCGACCGCTTCTCAGGAGGAGCAGGAGGAGCAGGAAGAGCAGGAGGAGCAGGAGGAGCAGGAGGAGCAGGAGGAGCAACAGGAGGAGGAGCAGGAGGAGGAAGAGGAGAAGGGGAGCAGGAGGGGGAGGAGGAGGAGGAGGAGGAGGAGAGGAGGAGGAGAGAGGAGGAGGAGGAAGAGGAGGAGGAGGAGGAGGAGGAGGAAGAGGAGGAGCAGGAGGGGGAGGAGGAGGAGGAGGAGGAGCAGGAGGGGGACAGGTGCTCGGCGCCGGGATCGGGCAGAGGAGCGCACGGCAGGCCCAGTGTCGTGACGACCTGCGCGCTGGCCTCTGACACCGCGTGGATCGCTCCACCTTCAGCGATCGCGGCTTCCCGATCGTACAGGAAGGAGAAAGCATGAGCAGGAACGTTCGGCATCGGGACGGGTGGAGCGGGAGCAGAAAACAGAGCAGCGCAGATGATGAGGGTTCGACCCGGACATGCGGCGCTCTTCGGCGAGCGGGGGGAGAGGAACGGAAACGCAGGCAGACGACGACAAGCGCGCAGGCGGGAGTCCAAGGCCGGCGAAGCGGGCAGGCAGGCGGGAGGGGGGCTGGGCGAGGACTGCAGGCCAAGAGCAGGAGGAGAGGGCGAGTCCGCCCAAGTTGGGCAAGCGGACTGCCGAGGCCCGCGTCAAGTCTCGCGTACCTCTTCAGCCTTGCGTCGCCGCTGTGGGCCTGGGCGGCGACGTGGCAGCGGGTCGCCAGCGTACCGCACACGCGGCGCCTAGCTGCCGCAGGTCGGCGCACTGGAAGGCCGCACAGGTTCAAGAAGCAGGCTCGCTTGCAAAAGGTCTCCCGGGGCCTCTCAGCCACGGGGGGGCCCTGCCCCAAAGAGCACACGGCCACCAGGTGGCGGGTTTGGCACCTCACAGTCTCCGTGAATGGCGTCGTGGCGCTGCTTCCGACGGAGCGGGCTTCGTAGAGGGCCGATGTCTTGCCACCACCATGGCCATCCTGCCTGGCAAGAAGGACTCAGCCTTAAGAGCACAGGCGTCAACTTCTCGCTGAAGATCTTACTGTTTGGCGGCAACTTCCTGAGTGCCATCGCAGGAAACGGAGAATATTGGGCTCGCGCTCGCCTCAAGTTGAGCGCTGCTGGCAGGTGTCGGTGGCAAATATCTGCGTTTATTGCTACAGCACTTGATGCAGGATGAGATCCTATTTCTGCGTGTCGCTGGAGGCGCAATTGCTCGCACCATTCGATTGGACGATCCCGACATCGTCGCTTCTCAATATTTCTGCTAACGAAGTCGATTGCACTTGTATGCTCGAGGACTTGGTGGAAGATTTCGAGTCCGTGAATTGGCAGAGTGCCTGCAAGCATGACGCTGGCAATGGCCTGGCCAAAGGAGGCGACACCTGCTGGGCGAGGCGCTCGTTCCAGAGACTCTCTCGAGATGGGCAGCATGGTCTTGCTGGTCAGACGCTATGAGTAGCAGCTGCTGCACAGTGGCCACGTGTCTGGAGCTTCCCTGCAGGCACGGCTGAGGATCGGTTGTGCCAGAGGTGCCGCCGAGCGCCGGAGACGCTCGCGCACCGCATCGGGGAGTGCCCACACGATTTCAAGATCGCGAGGACCACTCCACCTCTGATGCTGCTCTTCCCCCGAGCCTCTGCGGGCCTCTCCGTGCCAAGCCCGCCCCATGGCCTCGAGGCACTCCCCCCCCCGATCAACCACGCCCACCCCGCTTTTGAGGAACCCCCCGACTCGGGAGCGGCCAAGAGGGGGGGGTCCAAGAGGGGGGGGGTGCAAATCATGACCGGCGGCATGTGCGCGGCCCAGCGGGGGGGCCAGGGACGTAATGAAATGAGAAGAGGCGCCACGAAATCTGGGGAAATATCATGGCCCCCGCCATGATATCCACCCCCCCCTAGTCATCACCCCCCTCTTTTCCGCTCCCGACCGACGAGGAGGGGCTCCCTGTCCCGGGTCCTGCGCCTCCGCGGGTCGCCTCCGGGTGGCGGCTCGGGCGGCAGGCCCGAGCCGGCCCCCCCCGCGGGGGGCGCGGGCGCGGGGCCGCGGCCCGCGTCCTCTGCTGGGGGCTCCTGGGCCCTTCGGAGCGGAAGACGCTCGGGGGCGTCTCGGGGGCGCGCAAGCGTGGATGGCGACCCGTGGACTCGGCGCGCGGTCGCGAAAGCCACGCATCGGGGGGGGGGGCGCCCTCCCCAAGGTGCGGCAGGTGCCGCCTCGCTCGGCGGCGGAAGTCCGCGGCTTCCCACGGGAACGGGACCCGTCGCTGATCCACGCCCCCTGGATCCATGTGTTGCGATCGCCTGAGTGTCTCTGGGGCTCCTGCTGGAGGGGATCGGCCTGTCCCCCGTGCTGAGCTGCTCGCCGCTCTCGTCCGTGCCTCGAGGGCACGACTGGCCCCGTCCGCCTGTTTCACGGACCGCTGTCCTGGCGGACCTCTGGGGTGGGAGCGGGGTCGGGCTAGCTCGGCTGGGGGGGGGTGGGGGGGGGGGGGCGAAACCGGGGCATGCGGCCCCGAAGTCGATCGGCTTTCAAGTCTAGAGTTGGATCGGGCATGTCCCCCTACAGGTGGATTTTGGACGACAAGTCAAAAATAGCCAAAGAATACCCAACAATAACCCAGAAACTTCAAAAAAAAAATCGTCCCCGACTGTTTTTCGACTACCTGATAAGATTCCTCCTGTAGAGGGACGGGCCCGACTTAAGTCTAGAGGTCCAGATCGGGTCATGCCTGAATGGACGGCCTCTCGCCAGGATCTGGACGGCCCCGAGCTGTCCGGTCGTGCGCGCCCCGCCCGAGCAGGCAATCATCTGGCTGATGTCGCGGCTGGTGAAGCAGCCGCCCGATCGCGGAGGAGGAGGAGGGAGGAGGAGGGAGGAGGGAGGCGGGAGGAGGGAGGAGGGAGGAGGGAGGAGGGAGGAGGGGGGGGAGGAGGAGGAGGAGGAGGGAGGAGGAGGAGGAGGAGGAGGAGGAGGAGGAGGAGGAGGAGGACGAGGGAGAAGGAGGGAGGAGGAGAAGGAGGAGGAGGAGGAGGACGAGGAGGAGGAGGAGCCCAGGACTGATCTCTGGGACGCGCAGGCTGCTCTGGTCGGGCAGCGAGCCCGACGGGCCCTGCCAGGCCTCGTGCCCAGCCGGCCCCACGAGGGTCCGCTCGGACGGGCTCCCCGTGGACGGGGCCGGCAGGGGGGCCCAGCCCTCGACCGGGCCTTGCGCCCCTTGCGCCGAAACTTGGTGGCGCGCAAAAGGGGGTAGGGGGAGGGGGGGAGGGCTTTTTAGAAGGAGGCTGCTTCTTAGAAGGCGCCGGCCTGACATCTGCGAAGAAGGCCCGCGCCTGCTAAGAAGCGGGGGTGCCTCCAAGAAGCCTTCCCCCCTCCCCCCTACCCCCTTTCTGCGCGCGGCCAGGAAACCCAGCCCTCCTCGCGCTGTGAAACATATCTCACAACGGGAGGTGTTCGCTATTTCCACCTTGGCGGGCCCTTCCTGGGCCTCGGGGCCGTCAAAAACCGACTCGGGGTGAAAAGCTGGTCCTGGGGAAGTTGTCCAGACCTCTGGGGGTCGACGTTGCGAAAACAGTCACGACGTCGAGGGTATGGCAACGGCGAGGGCTCAGCCGTCTTGCGTTTTTCTGTTCGGCGTCTCGACATTGGCCGGAAGCGGGGGGGGGGGTCTGGCTCCAGACCTCTGCTTGGTGCGGCTGTTTGCAAGAGGGGGGACTCCACCTGCTGGAAACAGGCGCCAAAAGCAGCCGAGACCTACTCCATGGGGGGGGAGGGGGGGTGCGACGGCCCGCGCCGATCGGCAAAACAATGACTAAAAACCTACCACTTGTGGCCCACGGTAAGACGTTCAATGGTTTCGTCTGCGGGTGAATCTCCGACGGTGCGAACCTGCTTGCTGTGTGTGTGGGTCCCCTTGCATCCCTGCTGTCGGTGTCGACCCCCTTCCCCTCCGAGGTGGCCCGTTGCGTTGGCGGCCGTGCCTCCGTAGGCGGGGCGGCGTTGCATCCTTCCCACAGGCTGGCCTTCTGGGATCTCCACGGTCTCTAGTTCTGCCAGTCGTGTGGCCGATCTGCGACCTCGGACGGCAGGCAACTAGCTGCGCAGTGCGAGGCCACCAGCAAGAAAGGGCTTCAGAATTTGGGTTGGGTCGGACATGTCCCCCTACAGGCGGTTTTTGGGTGAAAAATAAAACAGATTCAAAAGCAAATCCGACATATTCAAGGACGGCCAAAAAAACGTCCCCAGGCTATGTTGTTTTACTATGTTCGAATACGCCTCCTGTAGAGGGACAGGCCCGACATACAATTCGGGTCGAACTCGCAAGGGTTTGTTTCCCTCGTACGTGGGCCTTCCTAGAGGCCGCGGCCCAGCGCGCCCTCGGCTCTGAGGCTTGTGCCTCTCAGATAGGGCCAGCACTGGACTGACCGCCTATTACTCCGCACACACGGAGTAACGGGCCCCTATTACTCCGTGTATCCGATACACGGAATAGTAGGCGCCTGTCACTCCGCACACACGGAGTAAGACGCTCCTATTGCTCCGTGCATCCGCTACACGGAGCAATAGGCCGCTACTACGCCGTGTATCCGATACTGCCCCTTGTGAGGGCCCCCTCCTCTCCCGCAGTCGCGCCGGGGGGAATGGGCCTGAGGGCGCCCTCGCCCTTCGTGGTGCGGACGCGGGTCCACGGCTGGGCTCCTGCTTCTGCCTTGCCTCCTCCTCTGTGCACGCCGCGCTTGCCAAAACGATCCGAAACGTTCCTCCTCCTCCGCCTCCTCCTCGTCCTCCTCGTCCTCCTCCCCCTCCTCCTCCTCCTCCTCCTCCTCCTCCTCCTCCTCCTCCTCCTCCTCCTCCTCCTCCTCCTCCTCCTGTCGCTGGCGCTGTCATCAGCGTCCGGCAGAGGTGGAGGAGGCGGAGGAGTACGGCATTGAGGAAGCCACGATCGGCCACGATGACGATGACGGGAAGCCCGAGATAGAGCACGGGAGGATGAGGGTGGCGACGCAACGATAGGGAAGGAGGAGGAGGACTCCGAGGCGGAGACAGAGATGAAGGCGAGCTGGCCATTTCTTTGATACAAGCTTTATACAAAGGGACTCGAACTGGAAAGGAGAAATGCAGAAGCTCGTTTCCAACTCAGTTCAGCGGATTGACAATTGTGTTCACCTCCGATATATCACCCCCCTTCGTCACCCTCCCTCCCCTTACCGCCGTCCCCTAAACCACAACCACCACTACCTCCACCTCCAGACCATCCCACAAAAAATTCCATGAAAAGTAGTGTGGTTCCGGCAGAGTCGTCTCGTGCCAACTTCGGTGTGGGTCTCTGACACCGCGGGGATCGTTGAACCATGACTGATCGGCCGTCTCCGAAGCGTCAGATCGTTCAACATCGACCGATTCTGGGTCGCTGGCGGCGTTCAGCGCTGAACGCCGGCGGCGGGGTCGCCGCCAGTCGACACGACGCGAACCTACCGTGCTCATGTTACCTCGCGGAGTAGAAATGAGCATTCCGCACCGGCCGGCATCCGGCCAGGCATTCATGGAGCAGGCGAGGAGTCTCGAGGTCCCTCCTAGCGGAGCTGCAAAAATTGGCCTCCGCAGGGTTGAACAAGCTCCGCGGAGCTGCAAAAGCGACCTCTGCAGGGAGGTACCCAGGCTGGTCGGTGTCCCAGGTCGTTCTGCTCCGCCCTCGCGCGCAGGAACTCGGGCGAGGTGCCCTCAGCGGGGCGGATCGGCAGCAAAAAGTGCCACGGCGCGCGGGGGCTGGTGCGAGGCTACACCACAGACGCTCGCGCTGAAGCGTTACAAGTGCGGGGCACTGACCAAAGAAGGCATTGGTAGTGCTGAGCTTCAGATAGCTCGCGGCACTCTACCACACTGGTGGTAGGTGGCGCGCAGCAGTGCTGAAGTACTTCTAATGTCACTGTACGCTGCGCTGACACTGGTAGCGGGCGGGCCCGCGAAACTAGTCACCCCTGGCACGGCTGCAACGGCTGCGAGGTGCTCAGTGATGGGCCTCACGCAGACCCTGCGCTGGAGTTGCCAGGGGTCTCCGCGTCGATGCTCCCCAGGCCCATGTCGGGCGCCGATTTGCTGCGGAACAGGGTGACCTTCGCCAGAGGAGCAGACAGCGACGCCGCGAGGGGAGTAAATAAAGAGAGAGAGAGAGAGAGAGAGATGCGGTCAGAGGCTGGTGCCTAGCGTGTCACGGCGGCGGCCCCTATTCCACGCTATGCCTCGCGAGCTGATGGCGTGCCGCTCTGCTTCGAGGGACGGGAGGCCGGGAAAAGCTTGCAACTGGGGAAACCAAAAGGTACAGTACCGCTACTCCGCGGACCTCTCCAGGGGTGCGTTCTGACCAGAATTTTGAGGCGAATACAGCGGTGGCGACGAGGGCCTCCCAGGAGGCCCACAAAAGCAAAAAAGAGGGAAGGATAGAGGTACGGGTACCTGTACCTTTTCCTCCTCCGAGGAACGTTGGTGATTGGGGAATGGGAAGAGCTCAGCGTGTCGCACTGAAGCGTGGTGGTCCAGGACCAGCGACGCGGCACGCTATAAGCAGGCGTGCCTGGCCGTACAGCAGGGACGAGGGCAGGGAGGGAGAGGTGCACTTGAAGGCGAAACTAGGCACGAGTATATTGTGATTACCAGCTCGCCACTCCTGGACCTGCCTCTATCACACACACACTATCTCTCTCTCTCTCTTTATCTCTCTCTCTCTCTCTCTCTCTATCTTTCAAGATGTTCTATGATTTTCTCTCTCTATGTATATATATCGCTCTCTCACGCAAACACGCGTTACCTCTTGTGTCTCTCTCTGTATATATATAGATCATGTATACACAGATAAGCATATGAATGCGCATCCATGCTTCTATCAGGTTGGCCAGGGTGTGCCCCAAATGCGGCTTGTCTTGCAATATATACATACATATATATATATATATATGTACACGCAATAAGCTCTTATAGACTACGATACCATAACAAGTAACATGAAACCATATAATGCAACACAATTTGATATGATATAGAACAAGTAGTATAACAAATGATGATACAACCTGGTACAGCATAACAGAACATAGCAACACTTAATGGAACATACTAAAATAGAACGTCGTATAGCATAGCTTAAGAAGAAACTATGGTTTGATACACCATGGTTTCACATGGTGTATTAAGTGTACACTACACTACAACACAATACGACATAGTATAAAACATGTATGTGCTATAACGAAATAAGATAGCATGTAGTACGATACACGATGATGGAACACAACATCGCATAACATAATGTAGTACAATGACTAAATAAAGAATAGGGTAAACATATGTATTATCGATGTGTGGATTGGTGTATGCATTTGTGTATGTATGTATAGGTATAGGTACAGGTATATGTATGTGCATGTAAGTATGTGTATGTATCTATGCATGCAAATACATAGTGTGTGTGTATATATGTGTGCATATACAATCGTACAAATATAATGAGTACATCTGTAGAAAGCTGACCAGGCACAATTCCAGGCCCAGCTGGGGAGCCTGTTCCTGGAGCGCCCCAGGGAGGCCAAAGATGGCCCTGGATGGCCCCAAGACGGCCCCGGAGAGCCCCAGGAAGCCTCAGGAGGGCCCGACAAGCGCCCCCAGACGACCACGATGGGCCCAGAATGGCGAAGATGGGCACTCGACGGCCCAACGGGCTCCCCAGGTGGCCCAAGGGTGCCCGAAGACGACGCCAAAGAGGCCGCCGGGAGGCGAAAATTACAGATTGTCTGAAGGCGTCGGTGCAATGATCTTGTACTCGGCTTCTCGGTCTCCAGAGCGCCCGAGACGGCCGAAGTGGCCTCCGAGATCGCTCCAAGATGGCCCAAGATGGCCCCAAGACGAGCCCAGGACGGCCCAAGAGGAGCCCAAGACGGCCCCAAGACACTCCAAGAGGGCCCCCGGAGGAGCTCCAGGCGGCCCAAGAGGGCCCCAAGACAGCCCAACTGGGCCCCCAGAAGGACCCCAGAACAGCCCCAAGAGGCCCCGAGGTTGCCCTGAGGGACCAAGACGGCCCCAGATGGCCCCAAGACAGCCCAGGAGGCCACCAGGACAGCCTGAAAGCGGCCTCAAGAGATCCAGAAAACGACGGCCAACGCGGGGCCCTGCATTACTACTGCGACGGTCTGTCTGTTTTGTAGTTTGTTCTCTCTCTCTCTTTCTCTTCCTCTCTTTCTCTCTCTCTCTCTCTCTCTCTCTCTCTCTCTCTCTCTATATCTCTTTCTCTCTCGCTCTCTCTCTCTCTCTCTCTCTTTCTCCCCAGGATCTTGTTGACAGGTGCTCCCTCCAGGAACTCTTGCGACTTGGCTATATGGTTTCATTACGTGGCGTGGGCGCAAGAGTGTCTGATACGCGCACGCTACGTAAGACAGAGAGAGAGAGAGAGGCGAGCGTACCTTCTGCCAGGACGCGGTTCACGCCCCACTCCACACGTATGATTTTCGAGCCAGACGCAGGGCAACGCGCGCGGGGGCTCGCATATAGTGGAGGCAGGGGGAGTGGCAGGGACGACTGGGGAAGAGGAAGAGGAGCAGTACCAACAGCGACGGGGAGCACGACGGCGCCGAGCAAAGCGGCAGAGAGAATGAGGAGGAGAGACCGAAGGGGTACGGCGACGGCACCACACTCCTGCGCGCGCGATGGGAGCGGATCCTGCGTGCGCTACACGCGCTGGAAGATGAGGCGCCCAAGAAGTCGCCCGGGGTGACGACGAAGACGCGGACGACGGCGCGGGTAAAAATGAATGATAATAAAATTAACTGATAATAATAATATAATAGTAAAAAAAATAAAAATAAAAAAATAATGATAGGTATAATAATAATTTCTAAAATTAATACTAATAATACTAATACTAATAAAAATAATGACTAATCACTAATCATCAATCATAATAATAAGAATAATAATAATCAATAATAATAGTAACTAGTAAATAGAAATAATAAGAATATTATAATAATACTAAATAATAAAAATATAATAATAAATACTCATCAATTATAATACTTAATAAATAAAAACTAATCAAAGTCAAACGCAATCCACTACTACTAATATAATGAACTCCTTCTTCTAATCCTCATTCATCCTCTACATCATCACACCAATCAATCCTAATAACAAATAATACTACTACCTCAACCTCTCACTCCTACTCAATCCTCATCTCCTATCACTCAAAAAACTCCTAATCCAATCCTCTCATACTAATTAATCCTCCTACCTCTTCACGCACATCTATCCTCTCATCACTCCTCCTCCTCACCCCCCATCCTCCTCCTCCTCCTCATCCTCCTCCTCCTCCTTCTCCTCCTCCTCATAGTCATCCTCCTCCTCCGCATCCTCCTCCTCCGCCTCCTCCTCCATCCCTTTCCCTGCTAAATAACTCCTCCATGCCGCACCCCGAGACGTGTCGGTAGGGAGAGCCAGGCGTTTCGCCTGGGACTTCCCCAGCATGTATGGTCCTGAAGCTTGAAGTCTGCAACAGCTTCAAGGATGGAGGGCCGTTTTCAAAGTGTGGTTCTCGCCTTAGCGCCGCGCTCATTAGTACTGAAAGTCTGCGACAATTTACGATATGTGGTTCTCGCCTAAGCGCCGCGCATATCTCCTCGAAAGGTTGCAACAGCTCCAAGGATGGAGGACAAGTGGATTTCAAATGTGGCTCTCGCCTGAAGCGCTGCACACATTCGTCCTACTAGTTTGCAAAAGGTTCAACGATGGAGGGCGGTTCCTTTTCAAAACATGGCTCTCGCCTTTGCATCGCGCACAATCGTCATAAAAGTGTGCAACGATTGCAAGGACTCGCATGGCTGAAGTCCCAAGACATGCGTTCTGGCACGATTCAGGATTGTCAGGACGCAACTGTCACGTTAATCCGCTGTGTTGACGACCCAGGGATGGCGTTCTGGCACGAGTTGGAAGCGTCAACACGCAGCAATCACGTTGATCCGCGGCGTTGAAGTCTCAGGAATTGCGTGTTGGTACGGTTGGGGATTATCAGCCGGTTGTCTTCTAATGGGGCACCTCCCCCATTCAAGATAAAGCGGGACCTGTGTAGAGCGAAGTTGGAGGGAGGGTTCACTGCACCATCGTTGATGCGTCTTGGGTTTACACTGGCCATCCTCTTCCTCCTCCTCCTCATCCTCCTCCTCCTCCTCCGCCTCCTCCTCCTCTTCATCCTCCTTCTCGTCCTCCTCCTCACCCTTCTCTTCCTCTGCCTCCTTATTCTCCTCCTCCTCCCCCTCTCCCCCCTCCTCCGTCTCCCTTGCCGCCTCCCCAGCCTCCCCTCTCCTCTCGTTCCTCCCAGCCCCCTTCCCCCCCCCCCTTCCCCTCCCCCCCCACCCCGCTCACCCGAACACGGGGCAGTCAAGTTCAGCCGTCGGCGTCGGCCACCCAAGAAAAGGAGGGGCGGAGCCGGGGCCGAGGGAGCCGGCGGCGCCGAGACCTTTGGACGCCCGAAATGGGTACGGAAAAGACGGGCACAATGCCCAACAACAAATGTTGTCCCAAATCAACAGCGGCCGCTGTTGGGCAGGCGGCCTTCTGTCGCGAGTGGAGACGGGCCGCGGCGGCGCGGACAGCGAGTCCTGTTCGAGACGGGCAGGAACTCCTGGTGGGCATTGTTCCCACTCTTTCCGTGCCCATTTCGGGCGTCCAGACCAAACAAAAAAAAAGAAGAGGGGCGGAGCCAGGGCCGAGGGAGCCGGCGGCGCCGAGACCTGCGAGAGCGGCTCCTCCTGCACCTCGTCGGCCGTGATGAACGTGTTCTTGATGCGGACGCGGATGCGGTACCTCGGAGAGCGGAGGGCGGAGAGGTAGGAGGAGGAGGAGGAGGAGGAGGAGGAGGAGGAGGAGAGGAGGAGGAGGAGGAGGAGGAGGAGGGGGGGAGGGGAGGGGGCGGAGGAGGAGGAGGAGAGGAGGAGTGAGAGAGGAGGAGGAGGAGGAGGAGGGGGAAGGGGGAGGTAGGAGGGGAGGAGGAGGAGGGAGGAGGAGGAGGAGGAGGAAGGAGGAGAAGGAGGAGGAGGAGAGGAGGAGGAGGAGGGGAGGCGGAGGAGAGAGGAGGAGGAGGAGGAGGAGGAGGAAGGAGGAGGAGCGGAGAGGAGGAGACGAGGAGGAGGAGGCGGAGGAGGAGGATGTGGAGGAGGGGAGAGGAGGAGGAGGAGGAGGAGGAGAGGCGGAGGAGGCAGGAGGAGGGGAGGGGAGGAGGAGGGGGAGGAGGAGGAGGCAGGAGGAGGAGGAGGAGGAGGAGGAGGAGGAGGAGGAGGAGGAGGAGGAGGAGGAGGAGGAGGAGGAGGGTGGTGGGGTGAGGAGAGGAGGAGAGGAGGAGGAGGAGGAGGAGTAGGAGGAGGAGGAGGAAGCGGAGGAGGAGGAGGGAGGAGGAGAGGAGGAGGAGGAGGATGGGAGGGAGGAGGAGGGGGAGGAGGGGGAGGAGGAGGTAGCAAGCAGGAGGTAGGAGGAGGAGGAGGAGGAGGAGGCAGGGAGAAGGGTCGAGGCCGCTCTGAAGCAGGAGAAACATGAAGGGGCAGGTAGAAACATGAAGCAGGGAGGCGGACATAGTGGATCGGGTCCGGGCGCCCCCAGGGCATAACACAACACAGCAACAGCGCGTCGAAGCAAAATAAACAAAACACGCAAAACACAAGGAAAAACAAAGCACAGCAAAACACACAAAACACCAAACGCAGCAAAATAACAAACACAGCACAGGAAGGCGCTCGAAGCAGATTGGGATCTGGGCATCCAAAAACACCTACTTTCAACGACCGGCGTGCACGGGGTGCGGTGGGCGGAGAGGTGGAGGCCCGAGGATCCTCCGGACGCGTGCTCCGCCCCGGCGTGCTCGTCCACCGAAGCTCACGGCGCAGGCGGTGCAGTGATAGAAATCAAAAATCCACCTCCAGAACACAGTTGGGGCGTTGACCTAAGGAACCCCAAATAAGGAACGGGGCCCCTTTCTCCCATAAGTGAAGCTTCGATCTCCCATCGAAAACCAAAGGCATACCAAAGGCGAACTGCAGAACAACTAAGGAACGCTGAGCCCCTCCCAAGCACAAAGGGTTCCTTCTGCAGCGCCCCGACTGTAACCACCCCGACACGCGAAGTCGTTGAGCGAACGCGCCCAAAGAAGGAATCGAACGGGGCAGGGCTGTCCAGTGAACGCCCAAAGGCCGTTTGGTAAACGCCAATTGTCCGGCTTTGGGAGGCTCTCCCCCCCCTGAAATGGGGGCCGACACAGGCTGCGTGCTGTCGGCAGAGCTGAGCGGGGTGACGAGGGCGCCCAACGTCGCGCTCCGCGCGACGCGCGAAGCGCGAAGCGCGCACAACTCCGCGCTCTCGTGCCGCCCCCGCGGGGAGACGAGGCGACACAAGCGTGCACCACCAGGGGAGAAGAGAAGGAGGAGGAGGAGGAGGAGGAGGAGGAGGAGGAGGAGGAGGAGAAGGAGGAGGAGGAGGAGGAGGAGGGGGAGGAGGAGGAGGAGGAGGGGGAGGAGGAGGAGGAGGAGGAGGAGGAGGGGGAGGAGGCGGAGGAGTCGGGGCCGAAGCGCGAAGCGCGAATAACCTCACGCACCTTCGGCACGACGCAGGCGGCGCAAAGGGAGGGCCAGCACGGGCTGCGCGTGATCGGCGGAGCCTGGCGGTGTGAGCGCACGTGGGGCTACCGCGTCGGACCTGGGCCAGGAGAGCATCCCCCGGGAGCACGAGACCCTCCGCCGGCCGAAACACACAGAACATCCAGGGAGGCCCTCCCCAGGATGCGCAAGAGCGTCCAACAAGCACGAGGAGCACGAGGGCATGCCCTCCCCGAACCAGCCTCGATCGTAGACCTCGGTCCGACTGGAAGCACACGTCTGGAGGGGATCATCGAGGAGGCGGGGGACGCGGCGCCTGTCGACGAGGCGGGGAGGAGGAGGCGAAGCCCGACGACGACGCGAAGCCCGACGGGACGGCGGAGGTGGGGGCGAAGGGGGGAGGAGGTCGAGAAGGAGGGGGGAGGCGGAAGAGAGGGCAGGGGAGGAGGGGGGGGGAGGGAGTGGCGAGAGGGGCAAGAGCCGGCAAGGGGGGAAGGCTTGAGAAGGAGGGGGGCAAGGCGGAAGGGAGGGCAGGGAGGAGGGGAAGGGGAAGGTGGGGCGAGAGGGGCAGGGAGCTGGCGAGAGGGGCAGGGAGAGAAAGAGAGAGAGAGAGAGAGACAGAGAGAGAGAGAGATAGAAAACAAAAACAAAAAAAACAAAACAAAGGAGAGAAGGGCCCCGAGATCTGGCGCCCCGTTGGCCCTCGATCTCTCCCAAGCAGCTCGTGGTCTGCAGGGCCTCTGCCCACTGCATCTGCAGGCAGCGGGCGGTGAGGCAGCAACGGCTCCCCAGGCCCTGGGCCCGTTTCTCAAGGTCCAGCGCTGGTCCGGGCCAGAGGAGGGGGAGGAGGAGGAGGAGGAGGAGGAGGAGGAGGAGGAGAGGAGAAAGGAGGAGGAGGAGGAGGAGGAGGAGGAGGGGAGGAGGAAGAGCGAGAGGGAATAGGAGGAGGAGGAGGGAGGAGGAGGAGGAGGAGAAGGAGGAGGAGAGGAGGAGGAGGAGGGGAGGAGGGGGAGGAGGAGTAGGAGGAGGAGGAGGAGGAATAGAAAATGAGGAGGATCGAGCAAGAGGGGGTGGAGGAGGAGGAGGAGGAGGAGGAGCAGGAGCAGGAGCAGGAGGAGGAGGAGGAGGAGGAGGAGGAGGAGGAGGAGGAGGAGGAGGAGGGATAGGAGGAGGAGGAGGAGGAGGAGGAGGAGGAGGAGGAGGAGGAGGAGGAGGAGGAGGAGGGGGAGGAGGAGGAGGAAGAGGAGTCATTCAGTGGCCCTCCGTCGTGGCGCCCCGACGCGACCCGTGCGAAGCGCTGGCCGTCCCGGCGCTGTCCCTCGAGCTCGGCAGCCCGGGGCCCGCTCTTCGAGCCAAGGCTTAAGTCGGGCCTGTCCCCCTACAGGGGGATTTTCGACGAAAAACAAGAAAATACCCCAGAATAATCAACAAATCATCCAAACATAATCTGGGGACTATTGTTTGAGCATTTCTTGGCAACTTTTAAAATATTTCTACGGGGATTTTCGACGAAAAATAAAAAAAATACCCGAAAAAAATAAAACAAGAAAAAACAACAATAATAATCTGGAGACTGCTTTTGTTAGCACTTCTTGACCATGCTGGAGCATTTTTAGGGTACTTTTTATCTTTCGTCGAAAGTCCCCCTGTAGGGGGACAGGCCCGACTTAAGCCAAGGCCGGCATGGCTCACGACCCCGTGGGTCTGGCGCGGGGGCGGACCAGGGAGGGGCAGCCCCCACTCGGGAGCGGCCAAGAGGGGGGTGTCCAAGACGGGGGGGTGCAAATCATGACCGGCGGCATGTGCGCGGCCCAGCGGGGGGGCCAGGGACGTAATGAAATAAGAAGAGGCGCCACGAAATCTGGGGAAACATCATGGCCCCCGCCATGAGATCCACCCCCCCTAGTCATCACCCCCCTCTTTTCCGCTCCCGACCGACGAGGAGGCCCGGTGCCGCCTCCGCGGGCGACGGGGCGCGCCGCTGCCGTGCGGGGCGCGGAGCCGCCGCTCGCGCACGCGCCGTGCGCCCGCGTCTGCGCTGCCTCGAGAGAGCTCGTCGGGTGCGCCGGGGAGGGGGGCCAGGAAGAGGGGGGGGCGCACGGCACGGCCCGAGGCCGTGTGCGCGGACCAGGGGGGGACCACGGAGCGCGTTGAGAGAAGGAGGAGGAGGAGGAGGAGGAGGAGGAGGAGGAGGGGCCATGACGTCCAGGAAGACATCACGGCCACCGCCATGATATCCGCCCCCCTACTCATCCCCCCCTTTGGAGCCGCCCCCGACGAATACGCGCTTGTACTCATCACTTGAGGCCTCTCACATGGGGTCCGAGAAGATGGGACGGGATGATCGCCCCGCATCGCCAACACACGTTGTTCTACACACGCGTCGAGAACCCAATGACGCGACGCCAGCGTTAGAGGTGCGACTATGGATCGGCGACTCCGAAAGGTATGGTTTGCAAAGGGTGTGGTTTGCAACCGGAACCCTGAGGGGCACCCTGGGGGACGGGCGAGGACCTCGATAGAGCTCTCCGCCGCGCCCCGAGGAGGCCCGACGAGGACAGTGTCGTGCCCCCCAGGACCCGACGGTGCCGATCGCAAGCCACACCCCGGCATGACCATACCCCTTGTAGTCGCCGAATGGAGTCAGCAGGCTGTCCTGCCGCGGAACCGTCGTCGCCCCTTCCTCCCGGGGTGGAACGAGGACGCTGGCGCGGGCGAGGGGGCAGCGGAGGACGAGGGCAGAGATCACACGACACCCTCAAACATAGCGCGCCGGCCAGCCTGCAACAGGCGAGCCAAAACGCGCATTCGAGGACAGAGGAGACGGGCCCACGTGAACAGTTATAGATTATAACCCTGATGGCCAACCTGAAACATGTACGAGGCCAGCACGAGAGGAAAGATGAGACGGAGGGAAGTCGGGGCAAGGCCTGGCGAGCAGGGGGGGGCGCGGAGAAAAGATAAATCGCACCAGTGCAGAGATTTCAAACTCCTGCGACAAAGAGGGTAACAAGATAGGAAGAGGAGCCTGCATGTACCACAACACAGGCGGATGCACCAGACGGGGAGGGGCAGGGGAAAGAAACCTGGCTCGTGGCCCGGGTCTCTTTCCCCTGCCCTGGCGAAATCGGCGATGCATCAGCGACGTCGGCGATGCATCAGCGCCGCCGGCGCGGAGAAGACTGGGCCCACATCGAGCCGCATCGACGATGCATCGGCGATGCGGCGCGATCCTCCGACACAATCCCCAGACATGTGATGTCTTGATTTGTCCAACACGGCGCCGCCGAAAGTGCCGACCCTTTCCCCGAGACCGGCTTTTCATCCTGGGTCGTTCTTGGGCGGCCCCGGGGGCCAGGCGAGGGCTCCGGGAGGCCGAAAACGGCCAGAGGCCTCCCGTCGAGACGTCTCTTGCGGCACGACCACGTCTAGGATCTTGCTGGCCCCTGGAGCGGTCGCCCTCTGATGCTCCCTGGAGTGTGCGCGGCGCGTGCTCTTGTCCAAGGCGTACCTTTTCCTGCACCTCAACTTCGGCACCGCCTGATCCCAGGGCTTTGCCCTCTCCCGGCCTTGACGTGAGGCCCCGCCTTCTCTTGCCCCCCCTCTGCTAATGAAAGCTGTGCGCGGCCCGCTTAGCTTCTATCGGAAGAGGCTCGCCCTCGACCCGCAGATCAAAAAAGTGCGCGGCGCGGAGGCTGAGTTCGAGAACTCAAGAAGAGTACCCAACCACGGTCGGGAGGGCGACTGGTCCGGGGCGGGCTGTCCATCCCGACTAGCCGCTGTTGATTATTGTTGCCATTTCTCGGGCGTCGGGCCATGGGGGCGGCTGGAGGGCCCACGTCGGGGCGGAACGCCCGGCCTCCTC
>CAUYUJ010015921.1:260106-282606 GCA_963575745.1 Prorocentrum cordatum | reverse complement strand
CGAAGAGATGATTGGCGGGAGGTCTTGGACAGCGCGGATGGGGACCATCGCGCGGTTGACAAGGTGGAGGCCGCACGTGGCATCCGCTTGGGTTCCCAACGAAGTGGTGGCTCGCGTTTCTGGCGAATTGAACCATTGGAAGTCGGCAGAGACGGGCACCAAGTCCGTGGGAAACGGCATGGTCTGGTGGGTGACTCCACTCCAACGGGCGCATGGTCTGCACGTGACAACCAAGTCTGGTCCTGCGTGAGAGCCGCCCGGACCCCGCTGCTGGCACTGCGCGAGCGTCTCCTCTGCCGTAACGGAGTCTGGATTGGACTGTACGTCCGCGCTGTCCAAGTCTGCGAAACCCATGGAATCGCACGCGAAGTCAGAGTCCGCAGGCCGCCGCACCTCCTCTGGATCTGTGGGGCTGCATGGGGGCCTAGAGGCCACGTCGCTGTCAGTGCGCGCGGACGCCTCCTGCAAGTCGCTCGGGCTGATAGGCGGGCTCTCATCTGCATAGCTGTCAACTTCGCAGCCCTCGTCGGTGACACCCCCCTGCGCACTCTCGCCCGCCTGCTCAGACAGGGCCGCGCCAACGCTGAAGCCAGAGTCTGGCATCTCTTCGTGCGCTGGGCGACCGTCGACATCCGACGACTCGCTGTCCGTGCACAGACCCTGCCAGCCAAAGTCGGAATCTTCGGAGACACTGTCTTCAGAAAGAGAACCGCGACGCACGTGCTCGGCATCGCCCTGGCCCCCCACCGGCAGGAAGTCGGACTGCCGGAGCCCCCCGAAGATGAAGCAACCTTTCTTGGCAGAGAATCGGGAGACGGCCACGTAGCCGTAACCGCGATCTGCGGCGTACTTTTTCTGGTTGAACCATACGGCACCTGCTGGCATGCTCGCCCCCTGCGCCCTCCTGATGGTCGTCGCATAACCCCAGCGACATGGCAGGAACACCCGACCGTCCTCGTACATCGGATGCACTAAGATCAAATTTCCAGTTCCCCTGAGACGCGCCACAAACACCTCGTTGCCGCACAAACTCTCATGGATCACGGCCGTCACGCCATTAACAAACCCCCTCATTTTGTCCAAATTCCGAGTGAGGCGTACGAGAAGGCCCGGCTTCGTCACTATCTTGATCTGCACTCGGCTTGCAGGGTCCGGGTCGAAACCAGCCTCGAGCTCCTTCGGCGTGACCCCCGCTAAACGCAGGGCCGCTGCAGACACTTCTTCTGAACCTTTGTTGGTCGCGCACAGCCAAGTGAACGGGATGCCTGTCTGTTTCTCCAATTGCATGGTGCTCTGGAGTGCGCCCTCCAAGTCGCCAGCAAAATGCCGGCCAGCCAAAAAAGATTGCAAATCCTCTCGCGATGGTTGCGTGGAACGAATGTGGTTCTGAAATTCCGGGAGCTCTTTATCTCCAGTGCGGTACACCGTCCTCAGCTCGGCTCGTTCCACCCCCCCGCACACCTGCATACAGAGAGTCTCCTCGGCATCGTCGGTCACCTTCTCCCCGAGGCGAACGGGTCGAAGTTGCTGGAAGTCCGCAACGATCATGCAAGAAGGCATGTGGGGCTGCTCAAGCATCGCCTTAAAAAAAACTTGCCGAACTCTGCGTCTGCGTACTGGCTGCCCTCGTCCACTAAGACAAGGTCTATCTTGCGTAAAGCGGAAGGCGGAGACCAGCGCACTTTCCCGTCCCTCTCGGGCCGCTTGTAATTGAGCACGCTATGCACGGTGTCAACGCGGATGTTCTCGATGCGGTCGGCCTCGGGGAGCTGCGACTTGAAACCGTGGACAAGCTGACCTGGTGGAGTGGCGTCCAGAAATACCAGGCAGGGAGGACCCCAGAATCGCGATGCCGACGTAACGCAGCCCGCGAGGGCTTCAAAGGCCCCAGATGGCCCAACAAAGTTTCGCGAGGGTCCAATGACAATCGGAGAACAACCCAAGTCGGCGCAAGGGGGCCCTCGGACGGCCCTGAAAGTCGAAGTTCTCCCTCGGAATGCCCCGAGAGACGAACCAGAAAGGTCCCGAACGCAAGCGCCGACCATGATCAAGCGGCCCAAAAACAGCCTGACGACGCCCAGGAAACTCCTGAAAGCCTTCCACGAGCCTCCAAGACCTGCTAGAACCTCATGAAATACCCCAAAGCAGAAGAATGGCCGACGGGCCCAAGCCCATTTCCGGAAATTGCACCCACCTGTCGGGCAGACGATGAAGACGCCCAGGCCGCGCGCTGCAGCCGCAATCGCCGACTCCAGCAGAACAGCCGACTTGCCGCCCCCCGGGGCGCCCGCCACGTACAGCCACCGAGCGGGCGAGGCAGGAGGGATCGGGATCGAAGGGTGGCAGATGACGCGATGGCGCGGTGATAAATCAAGGGGATAGAGGAACTGGACACAAGCAGGGAGGCCAGAGAAGACGGTGGGATCGCAACCACCGAGACTCGGGGCACCCCTGCTCCTTCTCGGCCTGGTCGTCTATGCTCGTCTTGTCGACGACCTTCTGCAAGACCACGAGCTGCTCCGCAGACCACGCATGGCCCTTGCGGCTCGGACGATGGAGGCGCTCCCAATCGTCCTCGAGCGCCTGGAAGTCGGCGTCGCTCTGCGCTCGCATGGTTCGCCGGCGCAGCAGGTAGCCCGCGTCGGCAGCGATCCCGAACGTCCGCAACCTTTCGTCGCGGAACCCGCGGTAGGACAAGTCCCTGCGGCAAATGCCCCGCATGTAGGAGTACGCCGCGTGCTCCGAAGAAAACACCGGCACCCCATCAACTGCAAGAGTCGCGTTGGACAATGGTCGCTGGCCCGTCCCAGCACCCAGGAGCACAACGCCCCCATCGTCGCGCACGTCAAACGGAAGCGCTGATTCGTGGAACTCGAAACCGCGGACCCCGATCACGAAGCCAGCCTTCTCCCCGTCGTCCCCGCGGCAGCACCGCAGGAAAACCCAATCCATGAGGTAGCGAAGCACGCCGACGAAGTTCTCCATGCAGTCTAAATGCGGCGCGTCGCCAGGGAGGAGATTTGCTGGGGAAGCGCGAGGCAGCTGAGTGAGCGCCATCTGGCCCCCAAAAACCATCGGTCAGCTCGTACCAGTACCTGCGCGCACACACGAGCGTCGGCGGCCTGCCATGCTGGACGTTCTTGCCAATCCGCAGCTGCGCCGCCTTCCGCCGATGGTCGCAGTCGCGCGTGCGATGCCGCCGAAGGAAAGACTCGCGAGCAGGCCGCCCCTTCTCCTGCTCCTCCTTGACCGCGGCGCAATACGCGCGATGCATGGCCCAACTGAAATTCCCACCCTTCTGCCGAGCTGCGCCCGGCAAGGAGTCGGCGAGCCCCTCAGGCGACGCGTCGGCAGCGGCGGCAGCATCGCGCGGCAGCGGGGGATACAGCAAGACGTGCGAGTATGACTTGTCAAACTCCAGGTAAGATGCCATGCGCACCACCACTTCGGGGATGCTCGGGGCGCACTCGCTCAGAAGGCCGTGCGCCGCGAGCCACGGAGCAGTGGGACCTTTTCTGCGCATACTCTCCCAGGCCCACGTCCACCGAATCGCGGCCCTTGGACACGTAGCCGTTGATGTAATTCAACCTCCCGCTCCCCGTCTGCACGTCCACCTCGCAGAGGAAGAGGAGACCCAAGAATTTCACGAATCCAACGGCGGCCGCCAGGGTGCCGCCAGTTGCCCCTACGCGACCCACCAGCGACGCCGGAGTCCCCGACTTCACGAGGACCCAAGCGCAGATGTGCCAGTGCGGCGTTCCGCGCCCTTGGTATTAAGTGCGAACGGCGTACTCGAAGACCCGGAACCACCGGTGGCCGAACTGGTTGCTCAAGAAACCCCACAAGCTCAGCACGAGCAAGTACATGTGCAGGCCAATAAGGTAGGCGCCCCCGCTCAAGCAATTCCGGCACGGCTCCATCCAATAAGGGGGAACTTCCACCCTGCTGGGGCGATGGTGATAAAGAGGTTGGGGAACGCCACCATCCACGAGGCATCTCCGCGTGCGCCCCGCACGGCCTTGTACAAGTCCGGGTGGCCCTCCCGGTCACGGCACTTGTCCATTTGTACGCGCACGAGGTCGGCAAGCGCATCGCGCACGATCTCCCAGTACCCGCTGCTCACTTGGGAAGGGCGCATGTGGACGTCGGCAGTTACGCCGAGCTTCTGCCCCCTGGAGTGCGCGTGGAAGAACTTCCGGGCCATCTGAGTCTCATAGAGAAAGAAAGCCAAGTCGGGGTTCTCGGCGTACGCGCGGACCTCAGATCGACATTTGCGAGTGAAAGACTCGCCGATTGAAACCGTACGGTTCGTGTTGTCCGCGCGCACGCTGCGGTAGTGGGCCAGGATGCCAGTGTCTGTGAAATCTGTAGTCGGGCACAGCCAGGGCCACGCGGCGCATTCCATGCCGTCGTACACCACAAACAAGTCGTAGGAATGGATGTGCTGGCCGCACTGCCCGGGGAAGTCGTGCGACTGGTTCTGATTGAACAAACGGGCCCTGTAGAGCTCGTTGTGCTTCGTCAGCCATCGGAACGCGGCCTTGCAGCGCGCCGTCGGCATACTGTCCACTGTCACTCTGTGGCCCACCCAGAAGGCCTTTGTGACGCCAATTTTCTTGTAATTCTTGTAGTGCGCTGGGCCGCTGGTGCCTTTCAAAAAGTGCTCCTCAACCTTCTTCACGTGCGGCTGCACAAGTCTCAGGGCATACTTCTCCGCATTCGTCATGTCCAAGAAAGGTGGGCCCGTGGTTGCCCCCTCGCTGAACTCGCGGGCGCCTGGCGCGAGTCTCGGCCACGTCACTATCTCTCATGCCCAGGAGGCAGGGACAGCGGCGGCTGGCGGAGGCAGACGCGGAACCCTGCACAGGTGCTGCGTTTCCACGACGGGCTCCATCTTCGGCACCCCCGCCTCGGCACAAGCCTTCGCCGAAGCCTCTGCGCGGGCGCGCGCCCGCGACAGCCTGCCGGCCATTTCGCCCGCGTGCGCTACGGGGCGCGGGTGATCCACAGGACGCGCGCGTCGTCCGCGCCACTTGTCAGGCTTGTACATGGAAGGGTCCACCCACCAGCGCGAGGTGGCGCCGATCTCCTCGCCGCCTCGGCGCGCGGTGGGATCGGAAAGTATTTCAGGCCGGAAAACGGACGTGTCGTCCGACGCGACGCAGCCGGCCGTGGAGGAGTAGGATTCCTGGAAGCTGCTATCGTCGAAGTAAAAGACACCGCAGCGATCGCAGTGGGCCCAGCTGCCGTACTTCACCCAGGTCTCGAAGTCCGTCTTCGGCCACGCCGCGCTCCACTGTGCGTGCTCCGACGGCAGAATGGAGCCAGCCCACGCCTGCTGCTGGTGCACATTCTCGCACTTGGCCCGGGCGTACGCAAACGCGCAGCAAGCCGTCGCGCACTCGAGCGGGTAGCACACAATCGCCTCGTTCGCGGCAACCTGCCTGCAATGTTCCAGCAGCTGCGGGGGCGGCGCTCCGCGGCGAAAGTGGCCACCCGAAGCACCAGCGAAGAACTCGACA
The DNA here is from genome assembly GCA_963575745.1 of Prorocentrum cordatum. Lineage (NCBI taxonomy): Eukaryota > Dinophyceae > Prorocentrales > Prorocentraceae > Prorocentrum > Prorocentrum cordatum. Next base: position 277,084 of record CAUYUJ010015921.1, on the reverse strand, counting down.
GCGGAACCTGGGAGGACTTCGGGCAGCGCACGGCGAAAGGCCTCCACCGGGTTCGGCTGAGTGAGATCATGGTAGATACGAGCGCCCGCGTGCTCGAAGCGCAGCTGCGCCACTGGCTGATGCTTAGCGTAGAACTTGCCCAACTGTGCCAGCGGCACGAGATCCTGAGACACTGCCGCATGCTCGCAGAACTTCGTCTGGACAGCTTGCAACTCCGCATCGCGCCAGTCTCTGCGAAATCGAAGTGCCTTGGCTGCCGTAGCGTGCGAGTGCAGCCACTTCCAATGGTGCCGCTCGAGCCATCGGCACGTCCAACTCTGGCCCGACTGCTCCCTGCAAAGCCTGTACTGCCGAAGGCGGGGTACAGACACGGCCACCAGGTACCGGTGCTTCAGCGCCTCGGCGACTGCCGCCGGGGCGACGCCCTCCTGCAGCTGGTCCAATGCGCGGCGGGCGCACGGGTGCCTGTCAATCTCTTCCACGCTCTGCAGGTGGTGGAGCGCCTGGGCAGGGTGTTCGAGCCAGCGTTTGAGATTTGGACCTCGGAACACCACGAGATTTTCTTTCTGAAACACACGGCAGATGTCCTGTGCGGTCCGGCCCTCCACGTGGCACAGACGTTGCAGTTTCGTCCGGTTTGCCTGCCGGAACCTCGCGCCCGCGCGCTGCAGCGCACCGCCCTCTCCGTGCGTGGCCAGCCAGCGCATGAAAGTATGATCGCTCACATCGTACCCGAGACGCCAGCATATGTCCACGCCCTCGGGTCGGACGTAGCCGAACCCGTATTTCAAATGGTCCATGCGGAGTTCGAAACCAAGGCGCTCCTCGACCTCTTCGACTGTGATCAAAGCACTACTCGTGCGCTGCCTGTTGCTCCCCATCCGCCGAGTCAGCTTCGAAACCTGCAGCTGCCGAGCTCGCTGGATGACCTGGGGGCCCAACGAGTCTAACCACGCGCGACACGTCTGCAACGAAGCGCCGATGGGCTTCCAGCGCAACGACAAATGCCGGAACAGAAACCGAGGACCGTCCAACGCGTATACCACGCGCTCCAAGCCGAGAGCACGGTCCAGGTCGGCGGCGCTATCAACCCAAATCTCGCCACTCCCTGGGCGGCACAGCATGCACCATTCGCGTAGAACCTCAGGCGACGCCACAACTGGATCTTCCCAAGCGCGCATCCCGTGGAGTAGTTCCGCAATCGAAAATGGGGTTGCGGAGCTACTGGCGTATTCTGGCAATCGTAGGACGTCGCCAAGTTTCCCCTCCAACTGCTCACTGGTGTCCGTCCAACCAGCAGGCCGCCAATCGCGAGACAACCACGTCTGGCAGTGACGCGTCGGGCACGAAATACCCTTCGTCTCCAACCAGGCGCGCAAGGCCTCGGGGTCACTGTGGCCCGTGCCCGTGGCCAAATCCGCCACCGTGCCATAGGCGCGAAGTTGGGTGCTCCAAAGCTCATGCAGCCTCGCGAACTGTAGCCTCTAGCGCTGTAATCTCTTAAAGGGCGATCCCACAGAGGCTCCAAAGATGCCCCCACAAGCCCAAGAACTGCCCCCCAAAGGCCTCAAGAAGCATGAAAACTGTCACCCTGGGGCTCGAATAGGCCAACCACGAGAGCCCAGGCGACATCTTTGTGCGTGTAGGAGGGGAAACCCGAATGACCAAACACTGTCAAAGTGTCCGTCGACAGAGACAAGAAGATGGCAATACGATGAGGGCAGGATGACATCCAACCCACTGCAAAGCGCGTATTCATTGTCAGTTGAAGCTTGGGCCAAAGGGTCCGCAAGCATAAAAATGCAACACCATGATATAAGAAGGATGCGTGCGGGCGCGCACAACTGGAGGCCATTAACGTACAATCCAGGCACGGCGGGATAGGCCGAGGGCCACTAGATACTCTCGGAGGTCGTCCCCCGCTCTGTTTCCCAACCGAGCGGCTGACGCGATACTGGAAAGTTCGCCACCACCGTGATGCTGCAGCCACTCCCGCATCGTTCGATCAGACGCCCTCAACGGCGGATCCTCTTTCAGGAGCGCACCGCACAGCTTAAACGACGCGCGAAGACCTGAAGCACGCAACCTGCGGAGCCGATCACCAGCAAGCGCCTCCAGCGCTTTATACCCGGAGACTTCCGCGGCCCCTGCGCCAACGCGGCGCTTCTGAAACCACTGCTTGAACGCGCTCTCCGACACAGAAATGTTCGGGAACGTATTCGCCCATTGGCGCCACAACTGTCGAGGAGTGGTCTTCTCGCTGAACGGAAGCGCGCAGCACATGGTGACATTGCGCCTCCAGCTGCGCAGTCGTCAGCTCAGAAGACTGCGTCGGGGACATGTCGCCTGCCACAAGATAGCTGCGCCAAAATGCCTGCGCAGAGGATGGGAGAAAAGGCTGAGGAGCCACAGCCGCTTGACAAGCTCGCCCGGTTGACGCTGCCAAGAAAGTCGAGGCGAACGCCCATCGGAGTCCAATGGGGATTGCAAGGGAGAACCTGCCTCGAGGGGCAGCTGCAAAAACAGGAGAGCTTGAAGTCGAGGGCCCGCGAGAATCCCCAAAACCAAGCGGAGCCCACGCAGCATGCAGCCATAGGAGGACCCAGAGCGAACGCCCATCGGAGCCCGATGAGACAACCCTCAACGGAGGCCCTGCCTCGAGGGGCGAGGGCCTAGGAAACCCATAGAATCAAGGGACAATTGAAAATGCAAAAACAATAGAACTTGAAGTCGACGGCCCGCGAGAATCCCCAAAACACCAAGCGGAGCCCACGCAGCACACAGCCATAGGAGGACCCAGAGCGAACGCCCATCGGAGCCCGATGAGACAACCCTCAACGGAGGTCCTGCCTTGAGGGGCGAGGGCCTAGGAAACCCATAGAATCAAGGGACAATGGCAAAACCCCAGGGGAGCACCATCGGAGCCCAAAGATCACGGGGCGCTAGCAATCTTCTCGTCAGTTGGCCCGACGACCGGGCGAGGCCCATGAGGCCTGACCCACCAGCCAGGCACGGTGGCGGGATATGCAGGACGGAGGCCACTAGATACCTGAAAGGACCTGCACACAACAGGCGCGGAACGCTCTGGAGACAAGCACGAAGAGCAGCTGCGTGAATCTGTGAACAAACACTGTCAGAGTGAAAGATGACGATGCTTTTCATGCAGCGCAGAACACCACAGGGCCTGCTGCGAGTTGCAGTCAGCGCCGCCAGCGAGCGACGTGCGTTGCTGGTAGACAGAGCTCAGGCGCAAAATGGACCAGCGGTGCGGGCCAGCCCGTAAAATGTGTTTCGGTGCAGATCTGGGGCGCGCGCGATGCCCAAACATGTTACCAGAGCTTCCGGCGAGCGACGAGCATTGCCAGAGAAACTGGCGCTGGCCCAAAATTCATATCTAATGACTACACCGTCCCGGCGCGAACGCTCAACTGAATCCGCGCACCAAACCCTCCGCCTTCTTGATCTTCTTCCACGGAGCAGCGTCCTCGTCGATCGCCCCTACGCCGTGCCGGGCCAAAACCGCGTTCTGGAACTCCTCCAAAGACACTCCGTCGCCGCTGTTCTTCTCGTGCATGGTATTACCGTGCAGGTAGAAAGCGACGGCGGCCTTGTGATGACTCGCTGCGACGTGGGAAGAGCCTCCACCAGCGAACATGTACGCAATGCTCCTGTACACGCTCTTGGACCTCGGCGACATCCAGTCGTAAACAGTCTTGCAATGCTTCTGCAGGTCTTCTGGCCCCTTTGACGTGGGAGCCGCCTGTACTGAAGATCGAAGCTTCGCGAAACCCTTATGCTCGCGAGGCTTCTGCGGCGCGAGAATCGCCTGCAGTGCCGGCAGCGTCTTGTCGATCTCGGCGTACAGCGCCTTGAAGATGTCAGGCTTGCAAAATGCTTGAACGAGTTTCTTCTGGTCCGGGTGCTGCAGGAAGTTCATGAACTGGATTTGGAAAGTTCGTGTGTCTCGAGCGTGTCAAACTGGGCCCTGGAGTACGGATTCAGCCACGCACTAGGGGCCGTCTCCCAAGCCTTGAGGTAGCGCCGCGGGGCGTCATCCACCTTCTGTCTCTTTGCTTGGTTGTCCGCCGCCTGCGTCAGGGCCGCAAACCCCTCGGCCCCGTCCGCCATCAAGGCAGAATAGAGGTAACTCACGGGCGACGGGTCTCCTGCAAAAGCCACGCGCAAGCGCTTCGGAAGCCGCGCTGTGCAGCCACTGAAATGCATTGGGCCAGAAAGGCGATGTTGAAAAGCGGAGGCGGCGCCAGAAGTAGAAGGGAGGAGAGGAGAGGAGGAAGAGAAGGATGAGGAGGAGGAGGAGGAGGACGAGGAGGAGGAGGAGGAGGAGGAGGAAGGGGAGGAGGAGGAGGAAGCAGAAGTAGGGAGAAGACGAGAAAGAAAAGGAAGAGAAAGAGAGGAGGAGGAGGAGGAGGAGGAGGAGGAGGAGGAGGAGGATCCGTAGCCATTTTGGCTCAAGTTGCCATATTCTCGAGGTTGCTCAGAGGCTTAACAGTACCTGCCACAGGTGACCGCCCAGGTCAGGCAGGACAGATTGTGGCGTCATAGTCCGTTCACTTTACTTGCCGTGTAGTCATGGTGCGCCAGGCTGGCATCCCCGTGTGGAACTGCCCGTGCGGTCGGTACGTTCGGCACCACGTTGCCTGCTTGTATGGATTTACTTATTCCAGTTTGGGCACTACGCCTGGAGGCAAGGGCAGAGGCATGGACCCTGCGGGCGCGGCTCCGCATCGGGCTCCAAGCAGGCAGCGGCGGCAGCCCAGCACGCCCCGTCAACAGACGCAGCAGTCTTCCGCCGCTGGGAAGGCGGGCAAGCCGTGGGCCGACAAGCAGGTCAAGCAGTTCATCCAGAGGCTGCCGCGTATGACAAAGGAGAGGGCGGAGCAACACGACGCGTATGTGGTGCCGCCGGAGGATCCGCACACATTGCACAAGTACACGCTCGAGCTCAAGTACAGGATGGCGGACATCGTTCATCTTGCGATTGCAGCGCGAAGGGCCAGCGAGTTGGACGATGCTGCAAAGCACGAGACGAAACTAGCGGTAATGAAGTGTATGCTGGCCAACACCACCCCGTACAGCAAGCAGCTCGAGGAGCTCAAGAGCCGGCGCGACAAAGCTGCCGTCAGGCTCTTCAATACGAGGTCAAGGCTCGCGGACTTGCAGCGACAGGAGGCGGAGATCACAACAGAGATCGAACAGTACCGAGAGTGCATCTCAGAGATCGAGGAGTTGCAGTTCGAGGAGGACGAGATGATGGATGCGCCGACTGTGGCTCCTGGGAAGAAGAAGAAGAAGGATGAGGAGGAGGAGGAGGAAGAGAGGAGGAGGAGAACGAGGAGGAGGAGAAGGAGGAAGAGGAGGAAGAGGAGGAGGAGGATGAGGAGGAGGAGGAGGAGGAGGCGACTGCGGAGCCTCAAAACTGCCTAACAATGATTACAAACGACCAGCCACTCCGCAAAGAGAGACCCCGAGGATGCGCAGCAATGCAAATGCAATCTGATATTCGGACGGGCCCTGCATTCATGAATTCATTTGTCGATGGCCTATGAGGCCCAGGGATGGCCCAAAGGTGATCCCCAAAAACTCGCAAATGGTTTCACAGTACGTCCCGAACTCCTCAATCGTCCCCAAAGGATCCCCATGGCTGACCTACAGGACTGACCAAGTAACTTGTGGGCGTCCGAAGGGGGCCCTCGGACGGCCCTGAAAGACCTCCCCCAGAAAACCCCGAGAGGCGAACCAGAGAGGTCCCATAACACAAACTCCTGCCATGATCAATCTGCCCAAAAACAGCCTGACGACGCCGCGGAAATTCCCCAAAATCTTCCAGGCGGTTCCGAACTGCTAGAACCCCATGACACATCCCAAGGCACCAAAAACACTCGAGAGGCCCCAAGGGACCCCTACGAATCCAAGGGCATCCATAGAAGACCCCAGCGCAACCAAACCACCCTCGGGAAGACCGAGGAGTCACGCTTGAAAGGCATCCATCGCCCACTCGAATTCGCCGGCCCAACGGGCCAGGGCGTGCTAAGATCTCCGGTAACTGGTTAACAGTATTAACAGTATTTCTAGTTCGCGCGCGCGGGGCGGCCCCTGGGGGTCCCCCGGCGAAAAGTACCCCGACCAACGCCCGGTCGCCGCCCGACCAAGTCTACTCAGAGATGGTTTTCCTTCTGGGTGCGGCCTCTCAGGCTCCCCAGAGCGCGCTCAGAGTGCCCCAAGAGGCCCCCAAGACTGCCCAAGAGGCCCCCGAGACGCCCAAAGAGCGCTCGAAGACGCCGAAGATGACCCCAAGACGGCCCAAAAGGCCCCCAAGACAGCCCAAGAGGCCTCCAAGACGCCCCAAGAGCCTTCCAAGAGGCCTCCGAAGAGAGCCCCAAGAGGCCAAAATCGTTGATTTTCATTGGTTTTTTCTATGTTTTTTGTGTTCTGGCTTTTTCGGCTTCCGGACGCTCCAAGACGGCCCAAGAGGCCCCCAAGACCGCTCCAAGACGGCCCACGAAGCTCCCAAGACGGCGCCGAAACGACCCAAGAGAGCCCTCAAGACGGCCCAAGTGCCGCCCAAGACGGACCAAGAGGCCCCAAGACGGGCCCAAGAGGGACTCAGGAGGGATACCGAGAACTCAAAAATGGAGCCCTCCGTCCCAGAAGGCGCCCAGGAGGTCCCAAAGAGGCCCCAAGAGGCCTCCAAGAGGCCCCAAGATGTCGCCAAGAGGCCCCAGGAGACTCCCAGGAGGCCCAAAAGAAGCCCCAGAAGGCTTCAAACATGTCTCCCAGGCGCCCCCGAACGGCCTCTCAACAGACCCCAAGAGGCCCCCCAAAGAAGCATCTTGACGACGACTCTATTTCGCCCCATCGAGAGACGACCCCCAGGGAACTGCTTCACCATCAAAACTCCCCACGCAACGCGTCCGAACGACACCCGCCCCCAAGAGCGCAATATGGGCAACGAACACACAGACAAAAACCAGCGATGCCATATCACGGGCCGGCGGAATGAGCGAAGCGATTCAATAATCGACACGTGGAGTGCTGCGCTGGCACGACGGCAAGACTTGCTGTGGGAACATATCCACCGCTCAGGCGAGACGCCATTTACAATCAGAGATGCAGCTACCGCTGAGGCGAGAGCAATATCCAGCAGGCGGGCGACAGCACACATCCAAAGGAAGAATGCGGCCAATGGAAGACCACCCCTGATCACGGATGTAGCGGGCGGTCAGGCGACAGCCCCGCTCTTTACCTTCAACCCCTCTCCGCATGGCGCCTCGGCACCTAGAGTTGCGAGGATCCCTCAGGCGAAATGGGTTGGATCCCCTCACACCGTGGCATACATGGAGCCAGGATTAAATGAGTCGAGTGGCACTGGCCGGACCTCCAGATGGAAAGCATGTCTGAGCATGACGCGAAGGCATGCCAGGCAAAGGTATAGTCCCCTCTGCAGGGCTCCAATAGATCTTAACCCCTTCCCCGGGACCAGCTTTTCATCCTGAGTCGGTTTTCGATGCTCCCGAGGCCCGGTGAGGGCCTTTAAACGCCGAAAATGGCCAAAAATCTTCTGTCGTGATTTTTCGCAACGAGGGATAGCAGGATAAGAAGGGAGGCCCATAAGATAGCTCAAGGTTTTCGAGTCCAGGGGTTCCGCAATCCGCCATGTGTGGGGCAGTGCTGCTCGAGAGGGGCCCGCCCACCCTCGGGAGGCGCAGGAGCATGGGCAGCAGGAGCAGGGGGAACTGGAGGAGGATGAGCGGGATGAGAAAGAAAAAGAAGAGAAGAGGAGGAGGAGGAGGAAGAGGAGGAGGAGGAGGAGGAGGAGAAGGAGGAGGAGGAGGAGGAGGACGAGGAGAGGAGGAGAAGGGGGAGGAGGAGGGAGGGAGGAGGAGGAGGAGGAGGAGGAGGGGAGGAGGAGGAGGAGAGGAGGAGGAGGAGGAGAAGGAGGACGACGACGACGAGGAGGATGAGGAGGAGGAGGAGGAGGAGGAGGAGGAGGAAGAAGAAGAGGAAGAGGAGGAGGAGGAGGAGGAGGAGGAGGAGGAGGAGAAGGAGGACCAGGAGGAGGAGGAGGCCTCGGAGGAGGAGGGGGAGGAGCAGAAACAGGCGACAAATGGTCGACGAGCCCCCCTCCCCAGAGCTCCCAGGAGAACGCCAAGAGACGTTCAAAGTTTGATTCTGAATCCTGGGAGCGACAAGCCATCAGGGCCTCCGAACGCAACAGAAAGAACACGAACAGGCCGCTACAGCGAAAGGCGTGGTGATACGGAAGACCACAACTTCGCGCACGCGTGGCGGTTCGCGAAGGGGCCCTGGACGATGAGTGCCCCGGGCAAGTCCTCAATAACTCCCCTCGTGGGCGCCGAACCCCCGGGCCGAAAAAGATTGCCTCTTTGGCCTTCGAGGGCCCCCCTCGCTGCCACGGGTGGGCGCTGCTTGGGAAACTGGTGCGTTTGGATTCCGTGCGGGCTGGGGATTTGTCTTGAGCCGACTTAGCCCAACATTGTCTCACCGCCGTCGTCTCACGCGGCCCTCCTCCGCACCACGGGAGAGTCGACGTGTCAACGTGGGAGAAGGTCGAACGTGGAAACGATACAACGACGCTCTCGTTGAAGGAGGCACGGCGGTTGGCAGAAGCAACTGAATCGGAAGGGTGAGAGGAAAAGAGAAATGGCGACAGGATACAATGAGACCTCCAACGCCTGCAATTTGTTTTTTTGCACACCCCCGAGAAGACTGCAAGATGCGAAGCAAGCCAGGGGGGCAACCATGCGACCCCCGTCGTCCACGCGGTTCGGAAAATGACTGCCCCGCGGCAGAACAACTGCGGCTGGGTGTTGCCTCCATATCTGGAGGGCCTACAACGTCACCCAGGGCGAAAATGGAGGACAAAGGAGAAAAGAAGACGGGGAGGGGAACGAAGAGGGGCAGCAGTAAGAGCAGGACCCTGGAAGAGGAACAGGATCAGAATGAGGAACGAATAGGAAGGAGGAGGAGGAGGAGGAGCAGCAGCAGCAGCAGTAGCAGCAGCAGCAGAATCTACTTCCAACGCCTTCCTACCTCATGTTTCTACATCCTTCTTGCGACTCGCGTGCGGGAATAAATTCGGCGGCGCCCTTCGCACAGATCGACGCCAGAACCCAGAAACTGATGGGAAAATGAAAACATCGAACGCACTCGTGACGGCCAGCTTGGGCGACGGGCAGCTGCAATGCTCAGAATAATGATTCTGATGTGCCATGACAAAGGCTGTGCTGCCCTGTGCTGTGATGATATTGCATCCGCCATGGCCCGTCGAATTACGATGTGCTGCGTTAGTCGCATTGCGAGTCAATTCGCCTTTTGCTCCACATGTAACAAATTGAATTTGATATTAAGCTCGAGTGGCCTGAACGCATGGCTCGAGCTGGCTGCACTCGAAGCGCAGCTGGGGACAAACGACCTTGCCCTATAAACTTATCCGAAAGATCCGCGCTTTGATGGCCACGATCCAAGCGGACCCGCCAGGGAACGTGCCAGGGGCGAGCCGAAGACGCGCCAGGGGAGCGCAAGCCCTGGGACGCGCCCGCGGGAGCGCGGCATCTGCCAGGACAGCAGCCTTGGCAGGCGAGGCGCGGCCCGCGTGGCTCGCCCCTGCAGTTCCGCCACAGCTTCGCGAAAGAACGCGAGAGCGCCAAGGGGGCAGACATCAGAAAACGCTAAAATGTTTGACCAGATCCGTTTGCGGAGACGCTGTTGGACAAAAAGCGGACCTTCGCGTTCCGTCGCGGTTGGCGCGGGGCGCCCGCGTGGCGCGCCCCTACAGTTCCACCACTGCCATGCGAGCGCGGCCAGGGGGAAAACGTCAGGAAGCGATAAAAATGTTGACCAGATCCGTTACTAGAGGCGCTGTCAGACGGAGAGGGGGCCTCCGCGTTCCGTCGCGATTCGCGCGGGGCGCGCGCGTGGCACGCCCCTACAATTCTGCCACTGCCGCGCGAGCGCGGCCAGGGGGAAAACGTCAGGAAGCGATAAAATGTTTGACCAGATCCGTTGCCGGAGGCGCTGTCGGACGGAGAGGGGGCCTCCGCGTTCCGTCGCGATTCGCGCGAGGGGCCCGCGTGGCACGCCCCTACAATTCCGCCACTGCCGCGCGAGCGCGGCCAGGGGGAAACGTCAGAAAGCGATAAAATGTTTGACCAGATCCGTTGCCGGAGGCGCTGTCGGACGAAGAGGGGACCTCCGCGTTCCGTCGCGATTCGCGCGAAGGGCCCGCGTGGCACGCCCCTACAATTCCGCCACTGTCGCGCGAACGCGGCCAGGAGGGAAAACGCCAGGAAGTGATGAAAATTTTGGCCAGATCAGTTGCCGGAGGCGCTGTCGGACGGAGAGGGGACCTCCGCGTTCCATCGAGGCGCGAGGGGCCCGCGTGGCACGCCCCTACAGTTTCGCCACTGCCGCGCGAGCGCGGCCAGGGGGAAAACGTCAGGAAGCGGTAAAAATTTAAACCAAATCCGTTGCGGAGCGGAAGCTCGGCGCTGAGAATGGCCGTGGGGACCGAGGAACGCCAGAAACCAGAGAGGAACCAGATTCGTCGCAGCCCCAAAAGAGGTGAGAAGGCGAAGGTGGAAGAGGACGGGGGCGGGAGGGCCGAGGTGGAAGCGGACGCCGGCGGGTCTTGGCGCTCACCGCGTGGACTTCACCACAGTGATCCGCATCCCCTGGGACTGCGTGCGGTGCCAGGCCAATGCCGCGTCGCACGCGCTCTCCGTTGCAAACGACAAGACGCAGGACGTCGGCCCACCTGTCTCCACCGCGTCAGCCCCGAAGTCCGCCTTCAGGCGGTCAGGGTCGGAGTTCTTGCAGAGGTTCTTGACGAAGGCCTTCCAAGTTGGGGCGGCGAGCGCAAGGCGAGGGTTGGGGAGCGCCTTTGGCGTGGAAGGCGCAAGCCCCGGGGCGGGCTCCGGGAACGCGCCGGGGCCAGGGCTCAGCGTGACCGTGGAGAGCGGGCGCCAGAAGAAGTCAAAAGGGATGTTGTGCCTGTCCTGGTGAATCTGCACACGCTCGTCGGTGCGCACGGCGACAGTGTAGCCGTGCACCGTGAACCCAGTAGTGGTGGACACGTACTGGCACCGGCGGCCCAGGAGACGTTCCATGGCGGCGCGGTGCGCGCGCGGCGCGGTGAGCAGGGCGAGAAGCGAACGGCCGACGAAGAGCTTGACAAAGAGGAGGCCAGCGGAAATACAGTCGAACCAAAAGACAGAAAGAGAGAGAGAGAGAGAGAGAGAGTGAGAAGGGGGGAGGACCAAACAAAAATCTGGAGGAAGAGAAAGAGAGAGAGAGAGAGAGAATGAGAGAGAATGAGAGAGCCAAGCAGAGCTCTGCGGGCAGCGAAGCAGAGCCTCGGTGGGCAGCGTTTGGGACCTCTGTGAGCAGCGGTTGGGGCCTCTGTGGGCTGCGTCTGGAGCCTCAGTGGGCAACGTTGTGGGGCCTCTGTGGACAGCGTTTGGGACCTCTGTGGGAAGCGTGGCGGGGCCTCTATGAGTGTCTGGGGCATCGGTGCGCAGCGCCTGGGGCCCCAGTGGGAAGCGTTTGGTGCCTCTGCGGGCGGCGTTTGGGGCCTCTGTGGTGTGGGCAGCGCTTGAGGCCTCTGTGGGCAGCGTTTGGGGCCTCAGTGGGCAGCGTTTGGGGCCTCTTGGGGCGGCGTTTGGGGCCTCTGTGGCCAACGTTTGAAGCCTCTGTGAGCAGCGTTTGGGGCCTCTGTGGGCAGCGTTTGGGGCCTCAGTGGGCAGCGCTTGGGACCTCTGTAGGAAGCTTTTGGGGCCTCAGTGGGCAACGTTTGGCGCCTCTGTGGGCAGCGTTTGAAACCTCTGTGGGCAACGTTTGGAGCCTCTGTCGGCAGAGAGGCGGGGCCTCTGTGGCCAACGTTTAGTGGGCAGCGGGGCGCGGCCTCTGTGGGCAGCGTTTGGGACCTCTGTGGGCAGCGCGGCGGGGCCTCTGTGAGCAGCGTTTGGGGTCTTAGTGGGCAACGTTTGGGGCCTCTGTGGGTAGCTTTTGGGGCCTCTGTGGGCAGCGTTTGGTGCTTGTGTGGGCAGCGTTCGGGGCCTCTGTGGGCAGCGTTTGGGGCCTCTGCGGGTAGCTTTTGGGCCCTCAATGGGCAGCGAGCCGCGGAGCCTCACTGGGCAGCGTTTGGGGCGTCTATTGGCAGCGTTTGGGGCTTCTTGGGATTGGCGCCTCAGTGGGCGGCGAGCCTCAGTGGGCGGCGTCTGGGGCCTCAGTGGGCAGCTTTGGGGCCTCTGTGCGTCGCTGTGGGGCCTCTGTGGGCAGCGGTTGGGGCCTCAGTGGGCAGCGTGTGGGGCCTGTGGGAAGCGTTTGGGGCCTCAGTGGGCAGCGTTTGGCGCCTCCGTGGGCAGCGTTTGGGACCTCTGCGGGCAACGTCTGAAGCCTCTGTCGCCAGAGTGGCGGGGCATCTGTGGCCAACGTTTAGTGGGCAGCGGGGCGCGGCCTCTGTGGGCGAACCTCTGTGGGAAGCGCGGCGGGGCCTCTGCGAGCGGCGTTTGGGCCCTCTGTGGGGAGCGAGGCGGCCCCAGTGGGCAGCGTTTGGGGCCTCCGTGGGCAGCTTTGGGGTCTCAGTGGGCGACGTTTGGGGCCTCTGTGGGCGGTGTCTGGGGCCTCTGTGGGTAGCTGTGGGGCCTCTGTGGGCAGCGTTTGGGGCCTCTGTGGGCAGCGTTTGGGGCCTCTGTGGGCGGCGTTTGGGGCCTCTGTGGGCAGCGAGCCGCGGCCGAACTGTGGGCAACGATAGGGGGCCTCAGTGGGCAGCGTTTGGGGCCTCTGTGGGCAGCGTTCGGGGCCTCTGTGGGCAGCGTTTGGGGCCTCTGTGGGCAACGTTTGGGGCCTCAGTGGGCGGCGACTGGTGCCTCTGTGGGCAGCTTTGGGGCCTCTGTGGGCAGCGTTTGGGGCCTCACTGGGCGGCGTGATGGGACCTTAGTGGGCAGCGAGGTGGGGCCTCTGTAGGCAACGTTTGGGGCCTCAGTGGGCAGCGTTTGGGGCCTCAGTGGGCAGCGTTCGAGGCCTCTGTGGGCAGCTTTGGGACCTCAGTGGGCAGCGTTTGGGGCCTCTGTGGGCAGCGTTTGGGGCCTCTGTGGGCAGCGTTTGGGGCCTCAGTGGGCGGCGTTTGGGGCCTCAGTGGGCAGCGTTTGGGGCCTCTGTGGGCAGCGTTTGGGACCTCTGTGGGCAGAGTGGCGGGGCCTCTGTGGGCAGCGTTTGGGGCCTCTGTGGGCAGCGCTTGACGCCTCTGATGGCAGCGTTTGGGACCTCAGTGGGCACCGTTTGGGACCTCCGTGGGCGGCGTCGGGAGCCTCTGTGGGCAACGTTTGCAGCCTCAGTGGGCAGCGTTTGGGGCCTCTGTGGGAAGCGTTTGGGGTCTCTGTGGGCAGCGAGGCGGAGCCTGTGGGCAGCGAAGCGGTGCCTCTGTGGGTAGCGTTTGGGGCCTCACTGAGTAGCGAGGCGGCCCCTCTGTGGGCGGCGTCTGGGGCCTCAGCGGGCAACGTTTGGAGCCTCAGTGGGCAGCGTTTTGGGGCCTCTGCGGGCGGTGTCTGGAGTCTCTGTGGGCGGCGTCTGGGGGCTCTGTGGGCAGCGTTTGGGGCCTCACTGGACGGCGTGATGGGACCTTAGTGGGCAGCCCGGGGGCCTCAGTAGGCAACGTTTGGGGCCTCAGTGGTCAGCGTGTGGGGCCTCAGGGAGCGAGACGTGTGTGCGAATTACTAGGAAGTCTCGAACGGGAACGCCGTTCCTGAATTCGGAGGCCCGTCAGGCCAGGGCGCGTCAGAGTAAATTTAAAGGAAGTATCGAACGGGAGCGCCGTTCCTGAATTCGGAGGCCCGTCAGGCCAGGGCGCGTCAGAGTAAATTCCGAGGAAGTATCGAGCGGGAGCGCCGTTCCTGAATTCGGAGGCCCGTCAGGCCAGGGCGGCCAGAGTAAATTTAAAGGAAGTATTGAGCGAGAGCGCCGTTCCTGAATTCGGAGGCCCGTCAGGCCTGGGTGCGTCAGAGTAAATTTCGAGGAAGTATCGAGCGGGAGCCGTTGTCGTCGTAAACGGGCCCGCAACAACACAGGTACGGACTCAAGCCCCCGCTCGAGCGGGAGCCTCGTTTTCACAGAAAATGAGGCCAGCGTCGAGGCGAGAGTGCCCCGGCAACTTTCCAGAGATCAACAATAATTATTCTCTAGAAATGAGTATTCAACGACAACAACAACAGCAGCAACAACAACAACAACAATCAGTTTAAAACTGTTCGCTCTTATCTGCTCGCATGCCAGTCAACACGTATATCCCAAACCCTCGATACCCGCCCTCTTCGTCTAGGAGTGTATCTTTCTTATCTGCGACGTGTACTTCGTGCAGCCCCCCAAGGCAGAGGGTAAGAGGACGGATGGACGGAAGGGACAAGGGGCGGGCGGGTTGCTAAAGCGTGCGTCCTGCATGAATCGCGAGGAAGTCTCGAGCGATGGCGCGATTCCCAAACAAATCGCGAGGTGAGCTGCCGCCGTCGCGTCGCCGCCGTCATCACGCCCCCTCCTTCCCCTGAGTCCGTCGCCGCTCCGCTCCCTTCCTTGGGCCCTCGTCCTCAAACACGCCAGCCAAAGCGAAATACACCAGCCCATCCACAGCGAAATCAAGCAACGCTGTCATTGAGTCGAAGGGAAGCCTCCTCCCTTTGATCCCTTCCCCGTGGGGGGGGAAAGGGGAATCCTGGGGGGGTCCCGGGGGGGGTCCTGGGGGGGGGGGTCCCGCTGGGGGGGTCCCAGGGGGTGGTCCCGGGGTCAGAATACCACCCTCTCGGGGACCATGGCTCACCCTCTCCCTCCCGGGGGGGGGGGGTCCCGGGGGGAGGGCAAGGAGGTGGCCCCGGGTCAGAATGCCACCCTCCCGGGGACCATGTCCCGCCCTCTCCCTCCCAGTTCCGTCGAGGGCCGAGGCCTCCAGGGTCGGCGGCACCAGCAAGGCCTGAGCACTACATCGGAAATTCATAGCGAGAGCGTGATTCCTGAGTGTCGAGGGCGCGGCGTCTGAATAGATTGCTAGGAGGTCCCAAGCGAGAGCGCGATGTCTACATACGAATTGTGAGAAAGTCCCGCGCGAGAGTTACCAGGCAGGGCGGGGTGATCAACAATATTTTCGAGAAGTGGGCATTCAACAACATCTTCAGTAACAGGCTTTTTAGGACTCTTCACTCTGATCTGCTCGCGTGCCATTCAACAGGTATATCCCAAGCCCTCGGTACCCGCCCTCTTCGTTTTCGATCGTACCCCCCTGGGGGTATATCTTCCGTACCTGCCACGTGTAATTGGCGCAGCCCCTGAAACAGGGGAAGAGAGGACGGATGGAAGGGGGAGGGAGAAGGATGGAGCACGGGATTAGCAGGAGAGGGGGGGAGAGGAGCAAAACACACGTGGAAGAACCAGACGGGCCTATCAGGGGGGTAGACCCTAACGGCCGGGTCGGGAAGGCGGGCCCACAATAACAACAACAACAACAACAACAACAACAACAACAACAACAACAACAACAACAACAACAACAACAACAACAATACCAACAACAACAACAACAACCATACATTTACGACCGTTCGCTCTGATCTGCTCGCAGGCCATTCAACACGTATATCCAAAACCCTCGATACCCGCCCTCTTCGTCGTCGACTGTACCGCCTTAGGGGTGTATCTTTCTTACCTGCACGAATGTTTCGTGAAGCCCCTGGGACAGGGGAAGAGAGGACAGATGGAAGGAACGGGCAAGGGGGAGGGAGTAGGATGGAGCACGAGAGAGAGTACCAGGAGGGGGGCTAGGAGCAGAGAACACGTGGCAGAATCAGACGGGCAGATCGGGCGGGTAGACCCTGATTGGCGGGTCGGGAAGGCGGGCCCAGGCGGCCAGGTTGAGCAGGCGGGTTGCTGAAGCGTGCGTCCAGCATGAAATCTGGAGCGATAGCGCGATTCCCAAATAAATCATGAGGAAATCCACCGCGAGAGCGTGATTCCTGAATGTCGAAGAAAGTCCCACGCGAGAGCGCGGTTCCTGTGTACATTGCGAGGAAGTCCCGCGCGAGAGCGCGATTTGGGAATACATTGCGAGGATTTCGCAGGCGGGAGCCGCTGTTGTTGTAAACCGGGGGCCAGGGGCACAATTTGGTGACACCTCACTTCCCTTTGGAAAACACCGGGTGCGAGCCCTGCAAGAAGCACTTGGATTGAAAACGTGGTTACTGGAGAGGGGGGATCAACAATACTTATTTTTCCGAAATAAGACTTCAACAACATTATCCTCATCCTCCTCATCAGGATCATCATCACCATCATCATCATCATCATCATCATCATCATCATCATCATCATCACCATCAGCATCATCAGCATCATCAGCATCATCAGCAGCATCATCAGCATGATCAGCATCATCTGCATCAGCATCACCACCAGCATCATTATCATCATCATCATCATCATCATCATCAGCAGCATCATCATCCTAATCACCATCAGCATCATCATCATCACCAACACCATCCCTCATCCCCCATCCCTAGCCCCTCCTCCCTCATCCCTTGTCCGTCCTCCCTCATCCCTCATCCATCATCCCTCATCGTCCTCCTCGGCCGTCCATTCCTCCTCCTCCTCGGCCGTCCTCATCCGCCTCCTTCGCCGTCCTCCTCCGCCTCCTCCCCTTCTCCTCCTTCTTCTCCCCCTCCCCCACTCCTCCTCGATCCCGTCCTTGTCTCCTCTCGCCGTCGCCGCCGTCCCCCGCGGCGTCGCCGTCGGCGTCGTCCGCGTCGTCGTCGCCGTCGGCGCTGAGCGCCGTCGCCGCAGGCGGCGGCCGACACCGACGACGGCGGCGACGTCGGCGGCGTCGTCGACGGCGTCGTCGTCGGCGTCGGCATCGTCGTCGTCGGCGTTGGGTTCGCCCTCGAGCCTTTGCCGCTGCTGC
>CAUYUJ010015921.1:254901-260006 GCA_963575745.1 Prorocentrum cordatum | reverse complement strand
CAGCATCATCATCGTCATCATCATCATCGTCATCATCATCATCATCATCCTCCTCATCATCAGCATCATCATCATCATCACCATCATCATCATCATCATCATCATCAGCAGCAGCATCATCATCACCATCATCATCAGCATCATCATCATCATCATCATCATCACCATCATCATCCTCAGCAGCATCATCATCAGCATCATCATCATCATCATCATCATCAGCATCAGCAGCATCATCATCAGCATCATCATCATCATCATCCCCCTCCCCCCTTCAATTCCTTACAACGAACTTTTCTGTGTCGCATGCCGAAGTTTGTTTAAGGGCGGTCCAGGCATGTCGCCTGAGCCTTCATCACCACGTATGACACTGCAAGTTAAGACGTGGCAACAGGTTCACGGATTGGAAGCGGTGGTTTTCAAGATGTAGCTCTCGCGTTAGCGCCGCGCACATCTGCGTTACAGTTGCAAGAGCTTCACGGGATGAGGGCAGGCCGTTCTCAAAATGTGGTTCCCGCCGTAGTACCGCGAACACTCCCTATAAAAACTGTGCAGGGGATTCACGGTGTGAGGGTGGTTCCGTGCTCAAGGCGTGGCTATCGCCTTTGCGCAGCGCACATTCCTTTCAAACGGTTGCAAGAGCTGCACGGGTTGAGGGCGGATGGTGTTCAAACTGTGGCGTTCGCCTTCGCGCCGCGCACATTCGGTTTAGACACTTGCAAGAGCTTCGCGGATTGACGGCGGCTCCTGTTCAAGAGAGCCGCGCACGTACGCTTTAACCATTTGCACACGTGTCACGCTTCCCCATGCGCAGCGTACAAGAAACGGCTTGCTGTTGACCAGCTTCGCGGTTATGGGGGCGCCATTCCTTTGACTCGCGGTGTTGAAGCCCCAGAAACGGCGCTATGACACGATTCAAGATCGCCGCGGCGCAACAAACAGGTTGATCCGTGACGTCGGAGTCCCGAGAATAGTGTTTCGGTATGCTTCAAGGACTTCAAACGGCTGTCTTCCAACGAGGGAGTTCCCTCAGCGGAGATGCGCCGTTGTAGGTGCCTATGAACAGGGATCTTGGAGGAAAGGGTTCTTCCAGCATCGCTGATGACTCTTGGGTTTACACTGGTCCTCCTCCTCCTCCTCCTCCTCCTCCTCCCCCGCTCCTCCTCCTCCTCCTCCTCCTCCTCCTCCTCCTCCTCCTCCTCCCCCACCTCCCCCGCCTCCTCCTCCTCAGGGACTCCTCCTCCTCCTCCTCCTCCTCCTCCTCCTCCTCCTCCTCCTCCTCCTCCTCTGTAAGATGGCTCTCAACTCCGCGCCCCGCTCATGGAAGTGTGCCAGATAGCTCCACGGACGGATGGCGGCGCCGTTTCAAGACTGTCGCTCTCGCTTTGGCGCCGCGCGCAGTCGCCTGCAAAGTTCGCAAAAGCGTCACGGATGGAGGACGGCTCCACTTCAATGAAGGGGGCCCAGGACACACACACATAAATACACACTAATAAAAAGATTCCCCATAGTTTCCCACACTTTCTGGGTTTCTGTCTTCCCCCCCACTTCCCATATGTTCCATATGTTCTGGGGAATCGAGGATGAATTGTGTCTGTGTGTTTTTTCCCTCCTGATACAAACCGTGGCTCTCGCCTGAACCCGCGCGCATTCGTCTTAAACGTTTGCAACGCCTTCACGAATGGATGGCGGCTCCTTTTCAAACTGTGGCCCTCGCCTGAGCGACGCGCGCATGTATCAGAAGCTTGCAGCGGCTTGACAGATTATTACCGCTGACGTCACACAAAGTGTGGCTCTCGCCTTAGCGTCGCGCACAACTTACAAGAGCTTCACGAATTGAGGGCGGGTGCTTTTCGAAATATGGCTCTCGCCTTAGCGCCGCGCACATCCGTTTTAAAAACATGCAAGAGGTTCACGGATTGAGGGCGGGTCGTTTTCAAAATGCGGCTCTCGCCTTAGCGCCGCGCGTATCTGTTTTCACCCATTGCGCAAGAAGTTCACGGATTGAAGGCGGTTCCTTTTCGAAATGTGGCTCTCGCCTTAGCGCCGCGCACATTCGTTTTCTAATTTGCCAGAGTTTCACGGGCTCCCATGAACAGCGTACCAGAAATGGTGTTGTTATACGGGCGCAACAATTATGTTGATTCGCCGTGTTGAAATCCCGATTCTGGATCGTCAAGACGCTCCGGTCAGGTTGACACGTGGCGTTGAAATCCCGATGACAAATGCTTTGGCACGCTTTAGAATCTCAAAACTGTTGTCTTCCAATGAGGCAATTCCCTGAATGGAAATGAGCCGTTGTGAGGGCCTATGAAGAGGGAACTTGGAGGGAGAGTTACAGCCAACATCGTTGATGACTCTTGGGCTTCCACTGGTCCTCCTCCTCCTCCGAGGCCATTCCTTCAGTGGGAATGAACCCTTGTATGGGGCCAATGAAGGGGGAGCCTGGGGGAGAGTTTATTCCAACATCGTTGATGAGTCTTGGATTTACACTGGTCCTCATCGTCCTCATCATCCTCATCCTCTTCCTCCTCCTCCTCCTCCTCCTCCTCCTTCCTCCTCCCCTCCTCCCCCTCCTCCTCCTCCTCCTCCTCCTCCTCCCCCTTCTCCTCATCCTCCTCCTCCTCCTCATCCGCCTCCTCCTCCTCCCTCCACCGCCCGCCCCATGTCCCGAGCTTGTGGCAGGGTCATCAGCTCGTCGTTGTCGTTGTAGTCGTGGTCGTCGTGGTCGTCGTCGTCGTCGTCGTCCTTCTGGGTCGGCAGCACCAGCCGTGAGGCCTCCACAATACACAATCGCAAAAATATACACCGTATCAGGGGCAGAGCCTCAAGATTACAGTCACAAGTAAAACATCCAAAAATAAACGCTCAGACATCCTATTATTACACGACAAGCAAGAATAAACCGTTCTACGAAGGAGCACTGCGAAACCGTTCCATGTGGAAACAACACCCAAACCCTACAGCAATTAACAAACGGAAAAAAAACTTGCTCAATCCTGCCAACCCCTCGAGCGCAGCTGAGGTTGGAACATGCTTAATCACTCCAACAGCATATCTCCTCTCATTGGGGGGGCACCACTGACCCTTAGTAGTAATACCCCGTCCCCCACTCGACGAGCCGCCGACCAAGCGTTTCCCTTCCTCTCCCCCCTTCGCTTGGGCGTCGTTTCATCGGGGGCGACAAGTGGGGGAGGGGAGAAAGGTGCACCTATCGGATCCTAAAGGCTCCCTTCTGACCCTGAAGGGCCCCGTCAGCGGCCCTAAGGGGCCTCTTCTGCAGCCCCCGCTGCCCCCGCACGCATCCTCCCATCCCCGTCTGTCGTGGTCCATTCCCGCACTTTCTGTGGACGTTCCAGCACGCTCTGGAACGGCGGGAGGAGAGGAGGAGGGGGAGGAGGAGGGGAAGGAAGAGGAGGAGGAGGAGGAGGAGGAGGAGGAGGGGGAGGAGGAGGAGCAGGAGGAGGAGGAGGAGGAGGAGGAGGAGGGGGAGGAGGAGGAGCAGGAGGAGGAGGAGCAGGAGGAGGAGGAGCAGGAGGAGGAGCAGGAGGCACGCGACGCCCAAGTCGCCAGACGACACAGCCTGTCTGGGACCTGCGCGGCGGCGCGCCGAGCCACGATGGCCCTGGTCGCCCAAGGGGGCCTGAGCTGAAGAGAGCTGCCCGGCCCGTTTCCCCCGTGGGCGCGCCTCTGGCCACAGGACGCAGGGAGCTCTTTGGGGGGAGAGGCACTCGTGGCACCACCTCT
The DNA here is from genome assembly GCA_963575745.1 of Prorocentrum cordatum. NCBI lineage: Eukaryota > Dinophyceae > Prorocentrales > Prorocentraceae > Prorocentrum > Prorocentrum cordatum. The sequence goes on along the minus strand of CAUYUJ010015921.1, from coordinate 256,259 downwards.
GCCGACAGAAGATGCACAGTGCACGCGGCGGCGAAACCATCCGGATGGTGACCGGGCCCCCCGCGAGCATCATCACAAAACGCTCTCGTGGCCAGGCGTGATCAAAGATGTCCGCTACGCTTGCAGATGCCATGGCAATGGACACCTTAAAAGTCCTGTCATTGAATTAACCCTGTGCTTTAAAATGTTTGAGTAGTGATTTCAAGATGCGTAAGACATGTTCTTGACATGCTCAAGACATGTCTTTAGCATGATTGATACATATGGAAAAAATGTGGCGACGTGCTTCCTCTCCACGGACCGTCGTCCACAACGCTATGCGCTGGTGCACTACAGGTCGGGAACTCTTGGACAGCGTGTCGCCACGGCGGCCTCGGCGACACGCGATGCCCGGCCAGCGGACAGCGTGTCGCTCCACGGGGGCGGGGCGGGAGGCTCGGAAAGGCTCGGCACACTGGCGCCTCGGAGCCGCGAAGCGGATGGCGTGTCGCTCCGAAGCGCGGTGGGCCAGCACTGGCCCAGCGACACGCCACCCAAAAAGTCAAAGTCCCGACAGCATCCCCATCAGAAACACGTGCGAACTGATTGCGGGCGCGCACGCAATATCCGCTACCGTGCCTGCAAGGGAAGAGCGTGTTAGAACCTGGGCCGGCACGGGAACGGAAAGAGCGGGTCCGCGGAGCGGATATTTCACACGGTCTCGGAAGTTCGGCGGCTGTTTACGCGGCAGCGATTTGGACATAGGGATTGCCGTGCATGCTTGTTGGAGCAAACTGGAGTGCGAGTCACAGAAGGATGGCCGCCGTGGTGATCGGAGTTGTTATGTCACCGTCCGCTCCGAGGAGCCAGGGCGGTCAGAGTGTTTGACGGCACGGTTCGCTCTGGTGGGGCCTCGTAAGAGGCTCTTGGAGGCATCTCGGAGTGTCTCTTGGAGGCCTATTGGTGGTCTATGGGGCCGTTTGGGGGCCTTCGGGGGTCATCTTGGACCGTCTTGGGGGGCTTGGGCCAGCTTGGGGCGCTCTTGGGGGAGAACAATACCGATTACAACCGCTTCGGACTGTTCAAAAACTACTTCGGTCAGATTACGACCACTGGAAACGGACTGACCGCAACCTGAAAGATTCCTGTACAAATCTTTGTGGAGAACACCGGATTGCAACCGATCCAAGAGCTTCTGTAGAGCTTCTGCAGAGCTTCGGCAGAGCTTCTGCAGAGCTTCTGCAAAGCTTCAGCAGAGCTTCTGCAGAGATTATGCAGAGCTTCGGCAGAGCTTCCGAAGAGCTTCTGCAGAGCTTCTGCAGAGCTTCTGCAGAGCGTCTGCAGAGCTTCTGCAGACCTCCCGAAGAGAATATGCAGAG
>CAUYUJ010015921.1:239901-249901 GCA_963575745.1 Prorocentrum cordatum | reverse complement strand
GACAATAAAACAACAACTAAAGTGCGACGATCAAGAACGACAGTAGCTGCATCAGCAGACATACACGTAGCCGAAGTACTACTCGTACTAGCAGTGCGAGATGCCAGTACTAAGTGTAGTACTGTTTACGGTGGTAAGTCTAGGAGTACATGCGTTCTGCTATAATATGCCCCGCTGGCCGAACATGAGCAGCCCCGCACAGGGGGTATGCCGTGCCGACTGCACGAGTGCAACCAAAAGAGTTCCAAGAGGGCCCCGCGGGGCAAACATCGCCCCTAATTCCGTGGATAAACGCACATGTTTAGCATGCTCGCCGTATCGATCCGAAGAGCGCCCAAAATGGCAGACACAGGCCCCCAAACTGCCCCTAAGATGACCCCAGTGGGCCCCAAGACGGCGCCGATCAAGCGCCCAATGGTGCCCAAGGGGGCCCCCGAGATCGCCAGCGGGCTCCGCAGAAAAGCTCCTGCTCGGATTCCTGATCCCGCTCGTCCCCCTTGCCCGCATCAATCCTGCTCCTCCTCCCCCTCCTCCTCCTCCTCCACCTCCTCCTCCTCCTCCTCCTCCTCCTCCTCCTCCTCCTCCTCCTCCTCCTCCTCCTCCTCCTCCTCCTACTCCTCTTTCTCCCCCTCATCGTCATCATCATCACCCCCGTCGTCATGAAGCATCCACCTCTCCCCATGGTGCTCCTCCTCAGGCCCCTTACTATCCCAGTCGTTCCACGTTCTTCTTCCTCCTCCTTGTCCTGGAGTAGGACGAGCCCAAAGGAGCCGAAGACGGCCTCAAGTGAGCCCCAAGCGGCCTCACTGACATCATTATTATCAGCAGCAGCGGCGTCATCAACGTCATGCGCACATTCGCCTCATTGTGGCAATCGTCTTTATAATCCTCGTCCTCGTCATCATCATCATTGTCATCATGATCATCAGCAGCAGCAGCGGCATCACCAACGTCATGCTCATGATGATCAGGTTCGCAGCCGTTGTGGCAATCGTCGTTATCACCATCATCACCATCATCAGCATCATCGTCACTATCATCGTCATCAACGTCAGTACTATTACCAACGTCACCGCCGTCATCACCGCCATCAACTTCATCATCATCATCACCATCATCATCACATTCATCATCATCACCATCCCCATCATCATCATCACCACCATCATCATGATCATCATCGTCATCACAGAATCTCTCAGAAGCTCTCAGAATATTTCAAAAGGCTCTCAACATCTTTCAGAAGCTCTCAGAATCTCTCATAAGCTCTCAGAATCTCTCAAAAACTATCAGAATCTCCCAGAATCTCTCAGAATCTCTCAGAAGCTCTGAGACTCTCTCAAAATCGCCCAGAATCTCTCAGAAGCCCTCCGAATTTCTCAGAACGTCTCACAATCTCTCAGAAGCTCTCAGAATCTCTCAGAATCTCTCAGAATATTGCAGAACCCTTCAGGATCTCTCAGGATCTCTCAGAATCTCTCAGAATCTTTCAGAATATATCAGAATCTGCCAGAATCTCTCAGAATCTTTCAGAAGCTCCCAGAATCGTTCAAAAGCTCTCAGAATCTTTCAGAAACTCTCAGAATTTTTCAAAACCTTTCAAAATCTCGCAGAACCTTTTTCAGAATCTCTCAGAATCCCTCGGGATCTCTCAGGATCTGTCGGAACCTCTCAGAATCTCTCAGAACCTATCAGAATCTTTCAGAAGCTCTCAAAATCTTTCAGAAGCTATCAAAATCTTTCAAAAGCTCTCAAAAGCTTTCAGCAACTCCCAGAAGCTCCCAGAATCTCTCAGAACATCGCAGAACCTCTCAGAATCTCAGAAGCTCTCAGAACCTCTCAGAACCTTTTACAACCTTTCAGAACCTCTCATAATCTCTCAGAATCTCTCAGAACCTCTGAGAATCTCTCAAAATCTTTCCGAATCTCTCCGAATCTCTCAGAATATGCCAGAATTTCTCAGAATTTGTCAAAATCTCTCAGGACTTCTCAGAATCTTTCAGACTCGCTCAGAACTTCTGCGAATCTTTCAAAATCTCTCAGAATCTCTCAGAACCTCTGCGAATCTCTCAGAATCTCTCAGAAACTGTCAGAATCTCTCGGAACCTCTGAAAATTTCTCGGAACCCATCAGGATCTCAAAATCTCAATCTCTCAGAAGCTCTCAAAAGCTCTCAAAGCTCTGAAAATTTCTCAGAAGCTCTCAGAAGCTCTCAAAATCTTTCAGAATCCCTCAGACTATCTCAGAATCTTTCAGAATCTCTCATAATCTCTCAGGAGCTCTCAGACTCTGTCAAAACGTTCAGAATCTCTCAGAAGCTCTCAGAATCTCTCAGAAGCTCTCAGAATCTCTCAGAAGCTCTCAGAATCTCTCAGAATCTTTCAGAATCTCTCAGAAGCTCTCAGAATATGTCAGAATCTCTCAGAATCTCTCAGAAGCTCCCAGAATCTCTCAGAATCTCTCAGAACCTCTGAGAATCTTTCAGAATCCTTCAGAATCTCTCAGACTCTTTCAGAATCTTTCAAAATCTTTCAGAATCTCTCAGAATCTGCCAGGACCTGTCAGAATCTCTCAGAACCTCTCAGAATCTCTCAGAAGCTCTCAGAATCCCTCAGAAGCTCTCAGAATGTCTCACAATCTCTCGGAATCTCCTAGGAACTCTCAGAATCTCTCAGAATCTCTCAGAATCTCTCGGGATCTCTCAGAATCTTTCGGAACCTCTCAGAATCTCTCAGAACCTCTCAGAATCTCTCAGAAGCCCCCCAAATCTCTCAGAAGCTTTCAAAATCTTTCAGAAGCTCTCAAAAACTCTCAGAACCTCCCACAAGCTCTCAGAATCTCTCAGAACCTCGAAGAACCTATCTCAGAAGCTCTCAGAACCTCTCAGAACCTTTCTGAATCTTTCAGAATCTCTCAGAATCTCTCAGACTCTCTCAGAACCTCTGAGGATCTTTCAGAATCTCTCAGAATCTCTCAGAATCTCTCACCTCTCAGAATCTCTCAGAATCTCTCAGAATCTCTCAGAACCTCTGAGAATCTTTCAGAATCCCTCAGAATCTCTCTGAACCTCTGAGAATCTTTCAGAATCTCTCATAAGCTCTCAGAATCTCTCAGAACCTCTGAGAATCTCTCAGAACCCATCAGAATCTCTCAGAAACTCTCAGAAGCTCTCAAAATCTCTCAGAAATTTTCAAAAATCTTTCAGAATCTCTCAGAATCTCTCAGAATCTTTCAGAATCTCTTAGAATCTCTCAGAGGCTCGCAGTGGATCTCAAAACCTTGCAGAGGCTTGGAGCTTTTCAGAGGCTCCAAAGTGGTTGGGATCTCACGCGTCCCACGTGTCCTCGGCGGTTGGGATCTGAACCGTCCGGTTGGGATCTCACGCGTCCGGTTGGGATCTGAACCGTTCTCGCTGTCTTGGGGCCCTCTTGGGCGGTCTTGGGGCTCTCTTGGGGGCCTCTTGGGCCGTCTTGGGGTGGTCTTGGGGGCTTCTTGGGGGCCTCTTGGGCCGTCTTGGAGTGTCGGAGACGCGAAAAGGCGAGGAAGCCAAAAACCTTCAGAAACCGAATGGAAATCACTGAGTTTTGCATCTTGGGGCTCCGTTTTGGAGCCTTTTGGGGTCTCTTTCGGGCCTCTCGGCGCCTCTTGGGGCCTCTTGGGTGCCTTTTGGGGCGTCCTGGAGGCATCGTGGAGCGGAAGGCTCGGATTTTCGGTTCGTGGTCTCCATCTTGGGCCCCTCTTGGGGCCCTCTTGGGGCCCTCTTGGGCGCCTTTTAGGCTGTCTTGGGGCCCTCTTGGGCGGTCTTGGGGCTCCCTTGGGGTCCTCTTGGGCCGTCTTGGGGTGGTCTTGGGGGCCTCTTGGGCCGTCTTGGAGCGTCGGAAAGGCGAAAAGGCGAGGAAGCCAAAAACCTTCAAAAACTTACGGAAAATCATTGATTTTTGCCTCTTGGGGCTCTCTCGGGAAGGGTCGGGGCTCTCTTGGGACGTCTTGGAGGCCTCTTGGGCCGTCTTGACGCCGTGTTGGGCGTCTTGGGCCGATCGTTCGGTGATTCGGAGCCCTCTTGGACCGTCTTGGGGGCCTCTTTTGGCCCTCTTGGCGCGCTCCGGAGGGCGTGGAAGGCCGCACCCAGGAAGGAAACCATCTCTGAGTAATAGTTCCCGGGCTGCGGTCGGGGTACTTTTCGCCGGGGGACCCCCAGGGGCCGCCCCGCGCGCGCCAACCAGAAATATTGTTAACCAGTGGCCGGAGATCTTAGCACGCCTCTGGCCCGTTGGGCCGGCGAATTTAATACAACAAATTGTCTCTCACACACACACACACAACAAACAAAAAAAAATGAGATTGCCACGAACCCCGACCTGAAAATGGAGGTGGGGATGATTGGTGAGAGCGGCAGGGACAATGAAGGAGTGGCCTGTTGTGGGCTTGATTAGACGACGGGGAAGACGTCCGACGAAGAAATATGTATAATCGTGGTTGGTCTCTCGGGGGCTTCTGGGAGACTGTTTTAAGGCCTCTTGGGGGTAGTTTTGGGGCATCATTTGGTATTTTTGGACGCCTAGTGGGGCCTCTTGGGGGCCTCTTGGGCGCTTCTCGGGGCCTCTTGGGGGCCTCTTGGGGCTTCCTGGGGCTCTCTTGAGGCAGAAGGCTCGAATTTTCGGTTCCTGGTCCTGTTCTTGGGTGCCTCTTGGTGCCGTCTTGGGGCCCTCTTGGACCGTCTTGGGCGCTTCTTGGGCCGTCTTGGGGCCCTCTTGGGCAGTCTTGGGGCCCTCTTGGGGGCCTCTTGGGCCGTCTTGGGGCAGTCTTGGAGGCTTCGTGGGCCATCTTGGAGCGTCGGAAAGCCGAAAAGGCGCGAAGTCCAAAATCCTTCAGAAACATTCGTAATATTGTTGATTTTCACCTCTTGGGGCTCTCTTGGGCGGCTAATTGGAGGCCGTTTGGGGCGTCTTGGCGGCCTCTTGGGCCATCTTGGGCCCATCTTGGGCTGTCTTGACCGCTCAGTCGGCGACTCGTTTTCCTCGTGGGTCATCTTGCGGACTCTCTTGGAGCCGCCCGTGCCTCCTGGAAGCGCGTCTGCAGAAATACGGCCGTCTTCCGCCGGCGTTCTGCGCGTGGCCGGGGCCCTGTCCCGGGGGGTCCCCCCCCAGACCCCCCCAGGGGAGTACACAACGGGAACCCCACGGCCAGGTCGGGGAAAAAAACATATTATGTTTCGACTATGTTTGAATATTCCTCCTGTAGAGGGACAAGCCCGATTTAATCCTAGGACTCCTTAGGAGGCCCTCCCAAGAATCTGGGAAGTGGTAAGATCCGTCGGAATTCCTAGAAATTCCGTCCGGATCCTTCTTAGGAATCTGGCAAGTGCTACGATCCCTGGGAATTCCTAGGATTCCCTAGGAGACCCCCCCAGGAATCTAGGAATTGGTGGGACCCGTAGGACTTCTTAGCGAGAGCGCGATCCACCGCCGCTTTACTGTCGAAAATTCACCCCCCCCTCTTCCTCTGGAACCTGGGGTCCCCCCACCCCTTTTGGGAACCCGGGGGTCCCCCCCCCTTCGAAAATCCCCCCCTCCGCTGGACCCTCCCCCCCTTTCCCTGGCAAAACCCCTCCCTAACCCCTTCCCCCCCCACCGAAATCCGAAGGGGGTCACTACCGGTTCGAACCCCCCCCCCTCCCCCCCCCAGAAAACAGGGGGGTCACTACCAGTTCGACCCCCCCCTCCAGAAAACTGGGAGACTGGGGGGGTCACTACCGGTTCGAACCCCACCCCCACGACCCCCCCTCCAGAAAACTGGGAGACTGGGGGGGGGTCACTACCGGTTCGAACCCCACCCCCACCACTCACCGCCAGCAAACGACTCCCGGATCCCCACCACCGTCCGCACCACATCCCCCACTGCTATCCCCAGCACCAGTCCCCACCACCAGTCCCCACTGTTCCCACCACCGTCCCCACTGTCCCCACCAGTGCCCCCACCACTGTCGCACTGTCCCCAACACTGTTCCCACCACGGTCCGACTCTCCCCACTTTCCCCACGGTCCCCACCACTGTCCCACTGTCCCCACTGCCTCCACTGTCCCACTGTCCCCGCCGCTTTTCAACTGAGTTGTCCCACTGTTCCCACCACAGTCCCCACTGTCCCCACCACTGTCCCCACTGTACCTCTGTCCCATTGTCCCACCACCGTCCTCGCCACCGCCCTCACCACTGTCCCCACCACTGTCACCACCAGTGTCCCACTGTCCCCACCACATTCCCACTGTCCCCACACCACTGTCCCCACCACCACCGTCCCCACCACTGTCCCACAATCCCCACCATTGTCCCACTCTCCCCACTGTTCCCACCAGTGTTCCCGCTGTTCCCACCAGTTATCCGATCAGTGTCTCACTGTCCCTACTCACACCACCATTGTCGTACCACTGTCCGACCCTCCCCACTCCCCCCACGGTCCCCACCACTGTCCCACTGTCCCAATGGTTCCCACCACTGTCCCACTGTCCCCACTGTCCCCGCCGCTGTCCCACTGTGCTGTCCCACTGTCCCCGTTGTCCCCAATACTGTCCCACTGTCCCCACTATCCCCGCCACCCTCCCCACTGTACGACTGTGCCACCACTATCCTCATCACCGCCTTCACCACTGTCCCCACCACTACGATCACAACCGCTGTCCCACGTTCCCCACCACTGTCCCGTTGTCCCCTCACCACTGTCACCGCCACCACCGTCCCTACTACTGTCCGCACCACTGTCCTACTGTCCCCACACCACTGTCCCCACCACCACCTTCTCCACCACTGTCCCAATATCCCCACCTCTGTCCAACTGTCCCGAGGAGCGGGAATCGTTTGCCAGCGGCGAGAAGGGGGGGAGTTCGAACCGGTAGTGACCCCCCCCGGTTTTCGAGGGAGGGGGGTTCGAACCGGTAGTGACCCCCCCGGTTTTCGAGGGGGGAGAGGGGGGACTGGTTGGGACCCCCCCGTGATCCCCCCCGGTTTTCCGCCAGCAGCGGCAGAACACGCTCTTGCAATTCTTAAGATTCCCGAAGAGACCCTCTTAGGTTAGGACTCTAGCGAAGAATTCCTCAGACGAGTCACCTTGGAACCGTATACGAATCACATCGGAATCGTATATGAATCACATAGGAACTAGAACCACGCGCGCGCTTCGCGCGCGCTTAGGTTCTAGCGTCTTCCTGCTATCTGGTGTCGGTCTTCAGACGGCTCAAGGCATCTTGAACTGACTCTCGGGCTGTTTTGGGGCTGTTTCAGGGGTGTTCTGGGCCGTGCTCGCGCTGTCGAGGGTCCACCTCGAAAGTTTCTTGGGCCGCTGAGGCGGTCTTTGGCTCTGCCCGAAGGCTATCTGGCGGCCGGCCCCTAGGGTGAGACAGCAGGCACCCTTCGTCATCATTGTGGTCATCGTCATTATCGTGAGCATCCTCATCATCATCGTCGCCGTCGTCGTCACATTCATCATCAACATCGTCATCATCATCAACATCGTCGTCGTCGTCAGGGAGCGCTACCGATGGCCTGAAGGAATCGCAAAGTTCACATAGCGTCACCCTAGCAATTACGGAACGCCGCTGACACGGGTCGTGGCACCCTGGGATGTTCACGTACGGTGCCAGAGTCAAAGTTCGCGTGGCGGCCTCCGCCCAGGTCGCTGCACCCTTCACACGGAACGTGCCCCACTGAGAGTTCCACGTACGGCACCACAGGAAGGATTCGCATAGCGTTCTCCCGCATAAAATGGCGCACACCTTAAACGAATCTTGCCCCACAGGGTGCTGAAAAGTCGGTTCAAGCGACAAGGGTCGCTGCCGCTCCACCCATTGACAGAGACAAAGAAAACCTGTGCCAATCAGGCGGCGTCCCAGGAACGGTCTCAGGTTTTTGGACCGGAGGCCGCATGTAGACGTACATGAAGGTTTCTGGTAAGCCTCTCAGAAGCCCGTTGGGGCCCTCTTGGGGCTCCTGGGGGCTTCCTGGGAACCTCGGGGGGCCTCTTGGAAGCCTCTTGGGAGGGCCTCTGGAGGCCCTTGGGGGCCTGCCGCGGGCGTCTTGGGGGCCTCTTTGGGCCTCTTGGGAATCTTTTAGGGGCCTCTTGGGAGCCTCCTGGGGCGGGGGGGGCTGGAAGGTTCAGTTGGGTGTCCCGTCTTGGGCCCCTCTCGGGGCCCTTCGGGGACGCGTTTGGGCCGCCCTGGGCGCCCTTTGGACTGTCCGGGGCCCCTCTGGGGCCGTCTTGGGGCTCTCTTGTGGGCTTCGTGGGCCGTCTTGGGGCGGTCTATGGAGAGTCGGAGGTCGTAAAGGACGGTACGAAGGCCAAAAAATCAAATTCGCTGGCCCAACAGGCCAGAGGCGTGCTAAGATCTCCGGTAACTGGTTAACAATATTTCTAGTTCGCGCGCGCGGGGCGGCCCTGGGGGTCTCCCAGCGAAAAGTATCCCGACCGCAGCCCGAGCAGGTCTACTCAGAGATGGTTTTGAGGGCCTTTTTTCGACACCCCTCACGAGGATCGTGGCCTCCGAGGGGGGCGCACTCGACTACCCCGCCCCAAGAGGCCCCCAAGAGCCCCCCAAGAGGCCCAAGTGGGCCCCAAGACGCCGCCAAAGAGCCCCAAGAGACCCCCAAGAGGCCCCCAAGAGGCCCCTAGGAGGCCCCAAAGAGGCCCCCAAGAGGCTTCAAAGAGGCCCCATAGAGCGCTCGAGGGCCGGCGGAATGAGCGAAGCGATTAAATTCGCTGGCCCAACGGGCCAGAGGCGTGCTAAGATCTCTGGTAACTGGTTAACAATAATTCTAGTTCGCGCGCGCGGGGCGGCCCCTGGGGGTCCCCCGGCGAAAAATATCCCGACCGCAGCCCGGGAACTATTACTCAGAGATTATTTCCCTCCTGGGTGCGGCCTTCCACGCCTCCCGGAGCGCGCCAAGAGGGCCAAAAGAGGCCCCCAAGACGGTCCAAGAGGGCTCCGAATCACCGAACGATCGGCCCAAGACGCCCAACACGGCGTCAAGACGGCCCAAGAGGCCTCCAAGACGTCCCAAGAGAGCCCCGACCCTTCCCAAGAGAGCCCCAAGAGGCAAAAATCAATGATTTTCCTTAGGTTTTTGAAGGCTTTTGGCTTCCTCGCCTTGTCGCCTTTCCGACGCTCCACGACGGCCCAAGAGGCCCCCAAGACCACCCCAAGACGGCCCAAGAGGCCCCCAAGAGAGCCCCAAGACCGACCAAGAGGGCCCCAAGACAGCCTAAAAGGCGCCCAAGAGGGCCACAAGAGGGCCCCAAGAGGGGCCCAAGATGGAGACCACGAACCGAAAATCCGAGCCTTCCGCTCCAAGAGGCCTCCAGGACGCCCCAAGAGGCACCCAAGAGGCCCCAAGAGGCGCCAAGAGGCCCGAAAGAGACCCCAAAACGCTCCAAAACGGAGCCCCAAGAGGCAAAACTCAGTGATTTCCATTCGGTTTCTGAAGGTTTTTGGCTTCCTCGCCTTTTCGCGTTTCCGACACTCCAAGACGGCCCAAGAGGCCCCCAAGAAGCCCCCAAGACCACCCCAAGACGGCCCAAGAGGCCCCCAAGAGAGCCCCAAGACCGCCCAAGAGAGCTTCAAGACAGCCCAAAAGGCGCCCAAGACGGCCCAAGAGGGCCCCAAGAGGAGCCCAAGATGGAGACCACGAACCGAAAATCCGAGCCTTCCGCTCCAAGAGGCCTCCAGGACGCCCCAAGAGGCCCCCAAGAGGCCCCAAGAGCCGCCTCTCTCTCTCTCTCTTTCTCTTTTCCCTCTCACGTCGAGGGGCATACCTGTCGCAACAGTTACGGTGTGTTCATGGCCCCCGCATGGGCGCCCACGAGCAACGAGCCCCCACAAAGGCGCCAGGGACACCCCAGAGCGGCACAACCTATAAGCCCCGTGGAAACAACAATTCCCCCGACACCTCCTCAGAAGGTCGACGCGAAGCTGTTTCGCGGGGGCAGCTTCAATACCACCATCCCGAACGCAAC
>CAUYUJ010015921.1:219901-234901 GCA_963575745.1 Prorocentrum cordatum | reverse complement strand
GCAGAGCGCGAACGCATCAGTCGAGGCCAGCGTGGAAGATTAAAGCGAACTCCTCCTCACCCCCCTCCTCATCATCCTCATCCTCCCGCGCTCGCCTTGCCAGGCCTGGTGTAGGCGCAAAGCTGGCGATCCCCGACCTCCTTCGCCACCGCTGTGCCACCCCAGGCCTGGGGGAGGGGCAGCAGAGGCGGCACCACCGCCCTCATCCCTCCTCCTCCTGCTCCACACGCCTTCGTCCTCCTCCTCCTCCTCCTCCTCCTCCTCCTCCTCCTCCTCCTCCTCCTCCTCCATCCTCCGCCTCCTCCTCTTCCTTCTCCTCCTCCTCTTCCTCTTCCCTCCTCCTCCTCCTCCTTTTCCTCCTTGTTCCCATCCTTTACTGGCCTCCTCCTCCTCCTCTTCCTCCTCCTCCTTCTCCTCGTCCTCCTCCTCGTGCTCCTCCTCCTGCTCCTCCTCCTTTTCCTCCTCCTCCTCTTCCTCCTCCTCCCCCTCCTCCTCCTCCTAAGGCACCAGACGATCAAGTCCTACAAGCAGCATGCGAGCCTTTGTCGCGGCGGCGTGCGTGGCGGCGGCTTCCGCGCGTGGCCTTGACCGCTCAAAGCACGCGGACAAAAGCATCTGGCAATCAACGGTGAAGAGTCCGCTGCCTCACGCCACAATCGAAGAGCACGAGCCGCCGAGTGAGTGGGACTGGCGCAATGCGTATGAATGCAAGTTTGCGACCATTCAGATGTTGTCAAAACGGTCCTCCCTGCCCCAAGGTGTCACGAGGATTTCCGGGGAGGTCGACATGGCCTCCGGAGCACCCGTGACAAGGTTCAGGGTCTCCAACTTGGCGCGACAAGCTTGGGACGCCGTGGGTCAGGGGCACCTTCGGTAGCCTCTGAATCATGGACCTCAACCAGCACATCCCCCACTACTGCAGGTCGTGTTTCCTCCTCATACTACTCCTCCCTCCCCCCTCCTGCTCTTCCTCCTCCTCCTCCTCCTCCCTCCTCCCTCCTCACTCCTCCTCCTTCTCCTCCTCCTCCTCCTCCTCCGCCTCCTCCTCCTCCTCCTCCGCCTCCTCCTCCTCCTTCTCGTCCTCCTTCTCCTCCTCCTCTTCTCCCTCCTCCTCCTCCTCCTCCTCCTCTTATTATCATTTGTAGTGTTAGTATTATGTTTAGTGTTAGAATTATTATTAGTAGTATTAGTAGTAGAAGTAGCATTATTATTATTAGTAGTATTAGTACTACGATTATGATTAGTAAGATTATTACGATTATGATTATGATTATGATTATGAGTATGATTATGATTATGATTATGATTATGATTACGAGTATGAGTATGATTATGAATATGGTTACTATTATTTTTATTTTTATGTTCATTATTATTAGCATTCTTAATAGTAGTAGTAATAGTAGTAGTAGTAGTAGTAGTAGTAGTAGTAGTAGTGGTGGTAGTAGTAGTATGCTTCTTGTTCTGAACATGAATAGTAATATGCTTATTATTGTCATTGCTATTAGTATTAGTAGTACGCTATTCTTTTTCTTCTCCGTAATACTATGATTAGTCTCCGTCTGCTTAGTCTGCTTCTGATGTTTCTTACTATTAATATCCTCCTTCTCTTATTGTCGGTGTTAGTATTATCATGGCTCGTATTATCAATATTCTTAGTGCTCTTAGCATCATTAGTATTATTAGCTGTCTGATTACTCTTATTCTTCCTCCTCCTCCTTTTCCTCCTCGTCCTCCTCCTCCTCACTTCCTCCTCCTCCGCCTCCTCCTCCTCATCATCCTCCTTCTCCTCCTTTTTTTCTCCTTGTCATAGTACTCCTCCTCCTCCTCCTCTTCCTCCCCCCCCCTCCTCCTCGCCATCTTCCTCCCTACATCGTATTATTCCTCCTCCTCCCCCTTTCCATCATCATCAGAACCCTCACCAACTTCTCCATTGTTGTTGCATTCTGAATCGGAGTATCAGTTTTTCGTGCATTGGTATCAACCTTGGTGTTCGTATGCGTGTGTCCGTATTCGCGTTCGTAGTAGCAGTAGTAATAATAGTAGTGGAAGTAAAAGTAGCAGTAGTAGTAGTAGTAGTAGTAGTAGTAGTAGTAGTAGTAGTAGTAGTAGTAGTAGTAGTAGTAGTAACAGCAGTAGTAGTAGTAGTAGCAGCAGCAGCAGTAGTAGTAGGGGTCCTCGTAGTAGCATTAACGGTAACAGTAGCAGTAGTGGTAGTAGTAGTAGTAGTAGTAGCAGTAGTAGTAGTAGTAGTGGTGGTGGTGGTAGTAGTAGTAGTAGTAGTAGTGGCAGTGGTAGTGGCAGTAGTAGTGATAGTAGTAATTGAAGTTGTGGTCGCAGCATTAGTAGTATGAATAATGTTGGCCCTAGTAGTGCTAGTCGTGGTGGTGGTAGTAGTAGTAGTCGCTGTAGTAGTAGTAGTAGTAGTAGTAGTAGTAGTAGTAGTAATAGGAGTAGTAGTAGTAGTAGTAGTAGTAGCAAGACCGATCTTGATAATAGTCGTAGTAGTAGTAGTAGTAGTAGCAGTAGTAGTAGTAGTAGTAGTAGCAGTCGTAGTAGTAGTAGTAGTAGCGGTAGTAGTACGAATCGAACTAGCAGTATTTGTTGTAGCAATAGTAGGAGTAGCAGCAGTAGTAGTAGTAGTAGTCATAGTATTAGTAGTAGTCGTGGTTGTACGCATATGAATAACGCTATTGTTAGTGATCTTAGCATAACTAATGTTTTTGTGATCGTACTAACATTAAGATCCTTACTACTACGATGAATGCCATTAGTATGATTCAAACTGTTAGTCGTAGTTTTGCCAACATGCTTCGTGGGGTCATGGTTTCCTTTTTTTCTCTGCCGCGTCGTACCCGCGATGTTCACCTCCTTCCTCCCCTCCTCCTCCTCCTATGTCTTTCCTTCGCCCGCGCGCAACGCATGCACGACGCGTCTACATGCAGCCGCACGCACGCACGCACCCACTGACACGCACACACACAAACACACACACACACACGCGCGCGAACAACAACAGTACACGCCTGGCGTGTTCCCTGCATCATGCTCCTTCGACGCATGCGCCACGTACTGGGCACCTACGCGAGACACAAGCCCCGATACAGCCGCGCACGCATCATACACATTACACATACTGGGCACCCACATGAGACACACGACCAGATACAACCGCACACGCATTATACATATGACACGCATATCACGCAGCACACGCGCGCAAGATTCGCAAGTCGCGGCAGGCGTGGCGCTTTCTCGACACAAGAGGGGGCGCGCAACGGTGGTCCCCCACCGAGGTCTCTATCCGTCCCAGAGTCGCAGGGCGTGGCAGGCGTGGCACTTTCTCCACACCACAGGGGGTGCGTAGAAGGTGGTCTCTCACCGCGGCCTCTCTCCGTCCCAGGGCCGCGGGGTGGCATTTGTTCGACGTTGTTTTCAATCGAAACCATGTGTGGGAGGTGTTCCGAAGCTTACATTCGAAAGGGGTGTGCCCCAGTCAGCTGGTGCATATCCGATAAACGGGGGCATAACCCATCCAGCCGGGGTATCGACTACTGCCCCTTGACGTAGCCTCCCAGGCAATCTTCGGCGTCCCGATATCCCCTTTTGTACCTCCCTGCCTGCACACCTGAGCAGTCCTTGACTCCTTTGCATTCCCTCTTTCCCACCCATTTTTCCTTTTCGCGGTTCCTTTTGCGGCGCAGTCTTTGGCAGCGCGCCCATATCCCCCACACATCTTACACGTGCACCCTTCACTTATGACTTGTCCTGCGCCCGCCTTTTCCGTATCGAGGTGTCCGCCCATGTTTTCCACGGTCCGCAGTAGCAGGATTCGCTCGCGCCTGCGGCCCAATCGCCCACGTCTTCAAGGCCAACGCGGCCGATCTTCATAGAGTCAATGTTGCTTTGTATCCGCGCCCAATTATTCCGCGCCCACTTCTCACAATTGGTGAAGAGTTCGTGGGAGTGTCAAGCTTTGACGACTCGGGCGTCGCGAAGCAATCATGTGGCCAGCCATCGAACAAATCACCCGCATGGGTCATGATGGCCCTCAGCGCAGCAACCCTGAATAGCAATGGCAACGAATACGCGGACACATTGTTCCCCAGAGACTTTGCCAACGCACTACATTGTTCGAGCTGGACCGCCACGTCGTTCAGTGTTTTGGTTCATGGCCAGGTTCATCTTGTGGGAGGGCGACACTCGGGAAACAGCAGTATACACTGTGTATATTTATGGTAAGCGATTAAACAATCACCTTCGTGAAGACCTTTGAACTTCCCACGGGGATTCGTCCCCTCCAATGTATCGCTTAACAGGTACCAGAGGTCCTCGTCCAATCTGGCGTAATCGCCCTCGTCCGACTAAAGTTCCCCTGTCGCGTCGCCTTCTTGTCTCTTGGCATGTGATGCCGTGGTATGTTCGCTGAGCGTCAGACTCCCGTTCATGACGTTCATCACACCATCCTCTTCCTCATCTGGTACTGCCCCATCCATGGTACCGAGCTCGTTGTTCAACTATTTCAAGGCTCCCCGATAACCATTCTTTAGTTGGGCAGGCGCATTCAACAGGTGTTCGCTCCATTCCCTGAATTTGGTCTGGTCACCCGAGAACGTCATTGACTGGTCGACCCCCTTGCACTCGCTCACGGGTTTTGTTCCACCTCTTCCAGCCCCGGTGGTTCCAACAGACTGCATGGCTTACGCGACTTGAGTAACATGCTCCGCTGCGGTCGCTCGACGTTGGAATGTCGTCCTCACGGCTTCCTTCAGGTAATTGAACTGTTCCTCGCAGTACACGTTGCTGTTGATGACCCATATCCAGAGGGCAGCCACTCTGTAACTCATCTGAAGCATTGTGAACGCCCCGTCGCTGTCCAACGTGGTGATGCCTAGCGTAGGGCCGCGTTCGAAGAATAGCCTCGTCCCTTCATGGTTGGCCCGTGGTGCCGTGTTAACGTACCTGAAGTCTCTGCTCTCGCAAGCGGCATGACACAATTCCGCGAACGGGACCGTGCCCAGGTTGTGACACGCCTCCCAGACCTCGGAGGAGGTAACGCCGAAACCCCGAAGGGACGCCGCGGCTGCCGCCGCGGCCATCGTAGGCAAGCGACTGCTTCGCGGAGTTAACCGCGCGCACTGGAGACCGTGGGGCAAACCACGGGTTCCGCGACCAACAAAATATGATAGGAGCCTGTTTCCCCCGGAGAAAGCAATACTGGAGCCCAACGCCATCGACGGGAGCAACGTCGACGTCAAAGGGATCCTGACATCAGCCTGTTGCTTGACTCTTGCTGTCACTGTCATGCTGCTCCAGGCGCTGGGGGAAGTCATACACCTATTCCTGCTCCTCCTCCTCCTCCTCCTCCTCCTCCTCCACCTCCGTTTCCGTCGTTCCCCTCCGTCCTCCTCCTCCTCCTCTTCCCCCCCTTTCCTCCTCCTCTTCCTCCTCTTAGTCCTCCTCGTCCTCTTCCTCCGCATCATCCACCTCTTTCTCTTCCGCCTCCTCCTCATCCTCCTCCTCCTCTTCCTCCTCCCCCCCTCCTCCTCCTCCTCTTCCTCCCCATCCGTCCTCTGCATCCTCCTCATCCTCTTCCTCCGCCTCCTCCTCCTCCTCCTCCTCCTCCTCCTCCTCCTCCTCCTCTCCTCCTCCTCCTCCTCTCCCGCCTCCTCCTCGTCCTCCTCCTCCTCCTCATCCTCCTCCTCCTCCTCCCCCTCCCCTCCTCCTCCTCCTCATCCTCAACCTCCTCCTCCTCCTCGTCCTCCTCCTCCTCTTCCTCCTCCTCCTCCTCGTCATCGTCCTCCCCATCCGTCCTCCGTCATCCGTCGTCCGTCCTCTGTCATCCGTGGTCCTCCTCCTCCTCCTCCTCCTCCTCCTCCTTCTCCTCCTTCTCCTCATCCGTTCCCTCCTCCTCCTCCGTTGTCCTCCTTTGACCTCCGTGTCATCCTCCTCCTCCACCTCCGCCTCCTGCTCATCCTCGCGATCTCGCACTGTGAGTGTGATTGGTGTTGGTGAGTGTTATTCGTATGATTATGTGGAATGGGTTTCGTCGTATGCTTCGTCAGAATGGCAGTGTTCATCTGATTCGATTACCAGTATTATTATGAGCAGTACTGGTGTTACTATTACTTCTATGAGTATGATTCGTATTAGTAGAACTAGTGATACTAGACGTATTGTTATTGGCACTGTAAGCGGTTTGTGTAGACACCGTTCCTCATGGCTGTCTTTAGTAGTCGTGACAGTCGTAATGTTACTAGCACGCTCATTCGTAATAAGCCCAATAGTCGTAGTCGTATTGTTCGTCGTATTCGCACTAATAGTACTAGGTTTCGCAGTGGTCCTATTATTTGCCTTGGTGTAGTATTACTAGTGTCCATCGTACTATAGTATGCTGAATAGTCTTAACATTACTCGTATTATGAGTATGAGTAGTATTCCTTGAATCCCCAACCCTCCTTGGTTGGGTATTCATCTTGAGGTCAGCATGGGTGGGCCCAGCGGAGTGAGGTCACCGCGCAGACCTGATCGGGGGCTCGCCGTCCCTGGGGGCTGCGATCTGCGAAACTGCCGCCACGTTCGATGGCTGCTGGTGGGTCCAGCGAAGTAAGGCACCGCACAAAACTGAGCGGAGCCTCGCCGTCCCTGGGAGGTTGCGACCTGCGACACTGTCGAAACTTTCGAGGGCTGCTGGTGGGTCCAGCGGAGTGATGTACCGCGCAGGTCTGAGCGGGACCTCGCCGTTCCTGGCGGGCTGCGATCTGCGACGCTGGCACCGCTTTCGAGTGCTGCAGGCGGGTCCAGAGGAGTGAGGCACCGCGCAGACCCGAGCGGGACCTCGCCGTCCCTGGGGGCCTGCGATCTGCGACACTGCCGCCACTTTCGAGGGCTGCTGGTGGGTCCAGCGGAGTGATGTACCGCGCAGGTCTGAGCGCGACCTCGCCGTCCCTGGGGGGCTGCGATCTGCGACCCTGGGAGGCTGCGGTCTGCGATACTGTCTACACTTTCGAGGGCTGCTGGCGGGTCCAGAGGAGTGAGGCACCGCGCAGACCCGAGCGGGACCTCGCCGTCCCTGGGGGCCTGCGATCTGCGACACTGCCGCCACTTTCGAGGGCTGCTGGTGGGTCCAGCGGAGTGATGTACCGCGCAGGTCTGAGCGCGACCTCGCCGTCCCTGGGGGGCTGCGATCTGCGACCCTGGGAGGCTGCGGTCTGCGATACTGTCTACACTTTCGAGGGCTGCTGGCGGGTCCAGAGGAGTGAGGCACCGCGCAGACCCGAGCGGGACCTCGCCGTCCCTGGGGGCCTGCGATCTGCGACACTGCCGCCACTTTCGAGGGCTGCAGTGGGTCCAGCGGAGCGAGGCACCGCGCAGACCTGAGCGGGACCTCGCCGTCCCTGGGGGGCTGCGATCTGCGACGCTGCCGCCACTTTCGAGGGCTGCTGGCGGGCCCAGCGGAGTGAGGCACCGCGCAGACCTGAGCGGGACCTCGCCGTACCTGGGGGGGTGCGCTCTGCGACGCTGTCGCCACTTTCGAGGGCTGCTGGCGGGTCCAGCAGAGCGAGGCGCCGCGCAGACCTGAGCGGGACCTCGCCGTCCCGGGGGGCTGCGATCTGCGACCCTGGGGGGCTGCGATCTGCGACGTTGTCGCCACTTTCGAGGGCTGCTGGTGGGTCCAGCGGAGCGAGGCGCCGCGCAGACCTGAACGGGACCTCGCCGTTCCTGGCGGGCTGCGATCTGCGACCCTGGGGGGCTGCGATCTGCGACGCTGTCGCCACTATCGAGCGCTGCTGGTGGGTCCAGCTGAGCGAGGCACCGCGCAGACCTGAGCGGGACCTCGCCGTCCCTGGGGGGCTGCGATCTGCGACCCTGGGGGGCTGCGATCTGCGACGTTGTCGCCACTATCGAGGGCTGCTGGTGGGTCCAGCGGAGTGATGTACCGCGCAGGTCTGAGCGCGACCTCGCCGTCCCTGGGGGGCTGCGATCTGCGACCCTGGGGGGCCGCGATCTGCGACGTTGTCGCCACTATCGAGGGCTGCTGGCGGGTCCAGCGGAGCGAGGCGCCGCGCAGACCTGAGCGAGACCTCTCCGTCCCGGCGGGCTGCGATCTGCGACCCTCGGGGGCTGCGATCTGCGACGCTGTCGCCACTGTCGAGGGCTGCTGGTGGGTCCAGCGGAGCGAGGCACCGCGCAGACCTGAGCGGGACCTCGCCGTCCCCGGGGGCTGCGATCTTGCGACCCTGGGGGGCTGCGATCTGCGACGTTGTCGCCACTTTCGAGGGCTGCTGGCGGGTCCAGCGGAGCGAGGCACCGCGCAGACCTGAGCGGGACCTCGCCGTCCCAGGGGGCTGCGATCTGCGACCCTCGGGGGCTGCGCTCTGCGACGCTGTCGCCACTTTCGAGGGCTGCTGGCGGGTCCAGCGGAGCGAGGCGCCGCGCAGACCTGAGCGGGACCTCTCCGTCCCGGGGGGCTGCGATCTGCGACCCTGGGGGGCTGCGATCTGCGACGTTGTCGCCACTTTCGAGGGCTGCTGGTGGGTCCAGCGGAGCGAGGCGCCGCGCAGACCTGAGCGGGATCCAGCGGAGCGAGGCACCGCGCAGACCTGAGCGGGACCTCGCCGTCCCTGGGGGGCTGCGATCTGCGACCCTGGGGGGCTGCGATCTGCGACGTTGTCGCCACTATCGAGGGCTGCTGGTGGACCCAGCGGGGCGAGGCACCGCGCAGACCTGAGCGGGACCTCGCCGTCCCTGGGGGGGGCTGCGCTCTGCGACGCGGTCGTTGCTTTCGCGGGCTGCTGGTGGGTCCAGCGGAGTGAAGCGCCGCGCAGACCTGAGCGGGACCTCGCAGTCCCTGGGGGGGTGCGATCTGCGACACTGGGGGGCTGCGATCTGCGACACTATCGCCAGTTTCGCAGGCCGCTGGTTGGTCCAGCGGAGCGAGGCACCGCGCAGACCTGAGCGGGACCTCGCCGTCCCTGGGGGGGGGGTAAGGTTAATAAAACCGTGTGTGTGTGTGTGTGTACCACCTTGGTTTTTGGTCTATTACTTCTCATTTGCTTGCTTTCCTGTTGATTATGCTTTTCGTCATCTTTAAAGGGATTGCTCAAAGTAATGGCATGCAGAACGATTCCTGTTGTAGCAGATTTAAAATTGAGTTCTTCTGTGGGGAATTAAAAACGAATTCTGTTCATGGTGAATTGTAAATTGTTTCCTTTTGTGGCGGATTACAAAAGGATTCCTTTTGTGGAGGATTACAAAGGGATTCCCCTTGGCGGAGGAATACAATGGGATTCCTTTTGTGGAGGATTACAAATTGATTTCCTTTGAGGGCTCTCCTGGAAGTGAACCAGGTGACAAAAGAAAAAACAAAAAATCATTGAAAATTGTGAAAATTGCATGTTTTCAATAATTCTCCAATGCTTTGAAGCAGAAACATATAAAAACACAGCATTTGCACAATCCGAATACAAAAATGCTGTGTTTTCATATGGTTTGGGCCTCAAAACCTTGAAAATGCGAGGTTTTTATATGTTTCTGCTTCAAAACATTGGAAATTCATCGAAAACCTGCAATTTTCCTAATGTTCAATGATTTTCTGTTTTTTTTTTTCTTTTGTCCCCTGGTTCACTTCCAGGAGAACCCTTAAAGGAAATCAATTTGTAATCCTCCACAAAAGGAATCCCATTGTATTCCTCCATCAAGGAGAATCCCTTTGTAATCCGCCACAAAAGGAATCCTTTTGTAATCCTCCACAAAAGGAATCCTTTTGTAATCCGCCACAAAAAAGAATCATCATGTGATCCTCCACAAAAGAAATCCTTTTGTAATTCTCCACAAAAGGAATCCTTTTGTAATCTGCCACAAAAAAAAACAATGTGTAGTTCACCACCAAAGGATTCCGTTTTGTAATTCAACAACAAAAGAAATCAATTTGTAATCCGCTAATGTTGTTTGTTTCGGGCCTCCGGAGGCCGGAGAATCGAAATATTAAGGCTTATTAATCTCTCTGGAACGCGCTTCGGCGCTCACCCACTGGAAGTAAGAGGGGTGAGGAGGAAGAGACGGCGGTGGAGGCGGAGGAGGAGGAGGAGGAAGAAGGGTAAAGAGAGGATAACTTTAGTCTGGTGGGCTGTGCTTCCCACTCGATTATGCTCTGTGGAACTCACTATGACAACGCATTGCTCCCAACGCATCTCGTCATCACCATCATGATCAGCAACATTTTGAAACGCATGCTCGTCATCACCATCGTCATCAGCAGAATATTGAAACACATACTCACCATCATGATCGTCATCAGCAGCATCTTGAAACACATGCTCGTCGTTACCATCGTCATGGGCAGCATCTTGAGACACATACTCGTCATCATCATCATCATCGTCATCAGCGGCATATTGAAACACATGCTGGTCAGCACCATCGTCATCAGCAGCATCTTGAAACACATGCTCGTCAACACCATCGTCATCTGCAGCCTATTGAAACACATGCTCGTCATCACCATCGTCATCAGCAGCGCATTGAAACACATGCTCGTCATCACCATCACCATCATCATCAGCAACATCTTGAAACACATGCTCGTCATCATCATCATCGTCAGCAGCATCTTGAAACACATGCTCGTCATCATCATCATCATCGTCATCACAAAAGACACCCACCTCTCATAGAATCGTACTACAGATGGACCCACTTCCGAGAGAATCCTATTACATATGGATCCACCTTCCATAGAATCCGATTAGGAATGGATCCACCCCTGATAAGATCCCACTACAGATGGAACCACCTTAAATATAATCTTATGACATATGGATCCGCCTCTAATAGAATCCCATTAGAGATGGGTCCACAACTAATGGCATCACATCAGTGATGGATCCACCTCGAATGGAGTCCTGGTACGGATGGACCCACCTCTAATAGAATCCTTTTTACAAATGAACCCACGTCTGATAGAACCCCATTACATATGCGTCCACCTCGAATATAATTCTATTAGCGCTGGATCCACCTCTGATAAAACCAAATTAGACATGGATACACCTCTAATGGACTCCAATTACATATGGATCCACCTCTCATAGAATCCTAATAAGATGGTTCCATCCCCAATGGCATGCTATTAGAGATTGGTCCACCTCTAACAGAATCCTGTGACAAATGGATCCACCTCGAATGAAATCCTATTAAGGATGGACCCACCTCCAGTAGTATCTGATTAGAGATGGATCTAATGGAATCCTAGTGCGGATGGATCCATCTCTAACAGAACCCTATGACAGATGGACCCACCTCTAATATAATACTATTACATATGGGTCCACCTCTGAGAGAATCCTATTAGGGATGGGTCCACCTACCTCCGATGGGGTCCTACATGACATGCATCCACCTCTAATAGAATACTATTACATAAAGATCTACCTGTAATGGGATCGTAATGCAAACGGGTCCACCCCCAATTCAATCCTACCAGAATCCTGATACCGATGGGTCCACCTCTGATGGAACCCTATTACAGATGGATCCACATCTACTAGAATCCTGGTACAGATGGATCCATCTCTAATGGAATCCGACTACAGCTGGATCCACAATTGATGGAATCCTATGAGAGATGGGCCCGTCTCAACTGACAGTCTATTACAGATCGATCCGCTCCAAATGGAATCCTAACAGAGATGGGTCCACCTTTTTAATAGAAGCCTGCTACACATGGATTCACCTCTAACCCAATCCTATTACATATGGATCCACCTCTACTTGAATATTATTAGAGATGGGTCCACCTATAATGGGATCCGATTAGACATGGATTCACCTGTAATTGAATCCTATATGAGATGGATCCACCTCTAGTGGGGTCCTATTAGCGATGGATCCACCTCTAAGACCATCCCATTCCAGAAATTTCCACCTCTAATAGAATCCGATGAGAGATGGATCCACCTCTCATAGAATCCTAGTAGCGATCGACCCACCATTTACACCCCCTCCCTACAGAAGGTTTTCTTTTGTGGCGGATTACGAACTGATTCCTTTTGTGGCAAAATATACAGTGATTCCTTATGTGTCGGATTACACATAGATCCTTTTTGTGGCGAATTACACATCAATTGTGTTTGTGGCGGGTTTCGAATTGATTTCTTTTGTGGCGGATTTGAAATGGATTTCTTCTGTGGCTGATTACAAATTGATTACAAGGATGATGATGATGATGCTGGCGATGGCGATGCAACGCAGCAAAACGAGGTGGTACGCACACACGGTTTTATCAACTCCACGGGGGGGGGGGGGGGGGGGGCGATCTGCGACACTGTCAATGCTTTCGAGGGCTGCTAGTGGATCCAACGGGGCGAGGCACCGCGCAGACCTGAGCGGGACCTCGCCGTCCATGGGGGGCTGCGATCTGCGACGCTGTCGCAACTTTCGAGGGCTGCTGGTGGGTCCAGCGGAGTGGGGCACCTCTCCCCCCTTTGCGCTCTTGCGCCCCGTTGCTGCCGCCACCAGGAGTTAAGCTGAGGATTAGCAGTAACAGCTTCGCCCCGCCGCAGATACAGCGTAGACCTCTCCATCCAGGGGAAACAGGCTGCGATCTGCGAAACTGTCGTTGGGTCCAGGGGAAGCTAGGGAGGGCCAGCCCAGCGGCGCCCCGCCGCGGATTCAGAACATGCCTCGTCGCGTGGGAAGTTTGGTTCGAGGGAACCATGTCATGTCGCCGCTGCCCCGCCGACGTTTCAAGCCCGTTGCCCGCCTTCTCCGTTTGGAGCTTGCCTTATTGACTCAGGGGTTCATTTAGTTACTCATCTCTATCACGCTGTCTCCCTTGATCGGGGACCTGCGAACCTCCCGAATGCCGCTGGCAGAAGTATATGCGTCCATGTCACGTCGTCGCCCTCTCATCAAATCTCCCAAGCTACTCCTGCCCTGCACTGCGCAGGGGTTGGGTACGTCGCCAGGGTAAGCAATACTAGTAATACTAGTATGTTAAAGTGTGTGTTTGCATCATGTGACGCATTCGTATCATCATTCGTCTCAGTAGTGTTAGGCTTATTCTTATTAGTATTAGCATTCGACGTAGTATGCCTAGTAGTGCTCTTACTCGTTTTAATGATATTTGTAGAAGGATGCGTCGTCCGATTATTATTATTGATACTATCCGTATGGTGTACGGCTATTACCCTTAATCTCCATACTCGTAACAGTAGCATTATCAGTGTTAGTATTAGTATTACTCGAGTCTTAGTGTTCGTATTGATTGTTTCCTTTTGAGTTGTTGCATGCTGCGTATTATTCGTAGTAAAGGAAATAGAATGAGTATCTTTCTTCGCATATTTGCTAGTTTTGGCATTAGTTATAGTGTTGTTGCTCTTCTGCGTAATTGCCGTCTTCTTCGTATGACTCTTCCTCCTGATCCTCCTCCGCCTCCTCCTTCTCTTCCTCCTCCTCCTCCTCCTCTTCCTCCCCCCCCTCCGTTTTCCTCCCTCATCCTCCCCCCTGCTTCGAAGTCTCATCCAGAGAGCGCTCGTGGAGGGTCGCCGAGAGCCGGTCTCAAGGGAGAGAAAATCTAGGAGGGAGAGAGGGGGGGGGAGGAGGAGCGTCCTCGGAGTGTCCTGACACCAGCAGAACGGTGGGTGCCTACCTAGACACGTCCGAGGGGCGGGGCCTCACCTCGACTGGGGGATGCGTCTGAGCCTCCGCGCTGCGCACCCGCCCCAGGTCGCATTCGGCCGCCGCGACAGGGATGCGTCTACCTGGGTGCAGACCTCTGCAGGTCCGCGCCAGGTCCTCGCGCCCTTCCTACGCGTCGGCTCATCGCACGCACCGACCAAGCGGCGAGGGTCAGTCGTGGCCGCGCACCTGCACCGACTGCAGAAGACAAGGCTGTGGCGCGGCCACAGCTGCAGCCGATGCGAAGAATCATGCTGCCTTCGTTGCTGATGTTAGTATTGCTGTTGTTGGTGTTGTTGTTGTTGGTGTTTTTTTTTTCTCTCTCTCTCTCTCTCTCTCTCTCTATCTTACCCTTTTTCTCTCTCTCTCTCTCTCTCTCTCCCTCTATATATATATATACATATATATATATATTCATTTATATATATATATATATTTCTCGGAGGCCGCCAGGATGCGGTCTCCAGCGGCCGCCGCCAGGCCAGGCGGGAGGCCAAGATAGCGCCCCTGGAGAAGCAGCTGCTCCACAGGCAGCAGCTCGAGAGTAGGGGAACGAGAAATGACACGAACATAAAAACTCGGAGGTCCGCGCGGATTTCTTGGATCCGCGCAGGACCCCCTCCCTGGCGCGCGGAGCGCGCCAGGGGCGACGCCCGAGGCGCCGCCGGGGGGCCCCAGCGCGGATCCGAGAAATCCGCGCGGACCTCCGAGTTTGTATGTTTATGCCACTTCTTGTTCCCCTAACACAGGCCGCGGCGGCGTGGACAGCGAGCCCTGCTCAAAATGAACAGGAACTGCTGCTGGGCATTGTTCAAGGGGCATTGTTGGAGGGGCCCGAGTTTTTTATGTTCATGTCACTCTTTGTTCCCCGAAACGCCCCACACGCCGCCCTAAAAACCCTACACCTGAGGCCAAGCCCAGCGACGGGCAGCGCGAACGAAGCAGCGCGAGGCTGCCTCGAGCGCCCTGCGGAAGCGCAGGCGCCGCGGGCACACGAGGGGCCGCGGGCCGCTCCGCTGCCGAGCTGCATCGACCTGCGAGGGCCCCTTGGCCTCGAGCACTGGGCGAGAGCACGCCCCGTGTGGAGATCCTGCGGCGCCCGGATCTGCGGCGGACCGCGCTCGCGGCGCGTCGCCCCCCGGCGGCGACCGATGGCCGGCGGGCCGCCAGCTAAGCTGGCTGGCGGCGGCGCCGTGGCCTCGCGGCACGGCGCCGCGGCGGGCGCCGGCCGCGGTTACGGCAGGTTCGTGCCGTGTCGACCCCGGCGTTGGTTCCCGACACCGCGCTGGATCGTTCAACCTTGAACGATCGGCCGTCTCC